>LQNS02278002.1:75302-92601 GCA_001587735.2 Parhyale hawaiensis
CAGCGTCATGTTGAGTATCACAGCGTCATGTTGAGTCTCACAGCGTCATGTTGAGTGCCATGTTAAGTCTCACAGCGTCATGTTGAGTGAAGTGGTAACAGTCGCCCACAAAAATTCTTATATTAAGGAAATTGAACATATATCCGTGTATTATTAGGAAGTTGTGAATTTCACTGAAATTCAACACAAGTTACCGTTTGAATATAAAAGACTTAAATTTTCCCGGATGGCTATTGCATCTTACAATCGGTAAAGACTTCAACAGGGAAAAAATAAAAGAAATTGAATGCGCCTGTTGAGCCTTGCGTCTTTTAATCATAATCGATATGAATTGAAGTAATTTTATCCGTATGAAAATAAAAGTAAATTAGTTGGTTTTCTCAGCCTTGTGCACGGCATCATATACGATATTTACGTGCTTACAGAAATGTATAGGTTACCAAAGTTCTGGAAGTTTTGGATTAGGTTTCGCATTTTGATAATTTACTTCCTATACCAAGAAACCGTCCACCAATCCACTCATTGTACGAGCCCGCTGACAAAAAGAACAAAACAGCAAATGAAAGCTAATTGTACATGTTCTGTAACCCTTGTGAGCATCGTTGCCATTTTGGCGATATTTGCTGGATTACTATACTTGTCTGGTATCGTCCTTCAATGGTCCTACTCACAACGCGGCAGGCTCATAATCTCCTTTGAAAAAGTTCAAGCTTTTCCTACTCTTTTAATGGTCGATGTACTAGTGCAGTAGCTATCTATTCCTCACGGCCCGACATGGGTGTTTTCTACCCTCAAATATTGGCAACGTTGTATTTTTACGGTTGGACTTATTTAGTTTTGTTGCTTACTCAAGTTTTCATTGATATTTATTCCATAATTCTGGAAAGGCTCTAAAGAGAAAAATGTTGTTCAATGGTTGCAGTACTTGTGCAAGCAACGCTTTAGAACATGATTGTTCAAGGGAAGAATACATTTATAAGAAAGTTAATGCCGTTGCTTGCAGATTCTCCTTCTCATTCCCTATTGTATGTTAGGCCTGGGCTGCCCCTCTCTAGCCTACCGACTGTCATTATGATTTCCCAAATTGTTTGCCTGGTAAAGCTCATACTAAACATCATGTACATAGCTAATAATAAAAATCCTCTACCAGATAATTCGTCCCTTCCAGTGAAACTCTTTCTTATCACATGAGAGGGAAAGGAGTTCCCTTCAAGTTGAGAACTACAGCTGTAAGATGTTCCTGGTTGCGTAATGAACATTGAGACTTCATCCACGTTTATTACAGTCGTTGAGGACGAGCAAAATCCCTGAATATAGTAGTACATCACGCAGGCACTTTAATTAACGTTTAACGCCTCGTTTCGCGAGTGCGTCACACATATGGTTCAGCCATAGGGATACGCGGGGCCAATCCAAAGTGAGAATAACGATGATGAGAGGCTATTTAACTATGGTGAACACAGGACGAAACTCCAGCATAGGCTGCAGCTAACAATCCGATACGACCGACACCTCTGATGGTTTTCAAAGGACGATTTACGACTCATAAAATTAAGAAATAACTTTGATTGCATTGGACAAATGAAGTAAAAATACCGAGACTACGTTCGATTTGGTGTCGGCCGCATCGTTCCGCCGCATGATATCTGAACATTTGGATGGCAGATCACATGCAATAAGTTGAAAGCTTTTCCAACTAATAAGCAGTCAATTGATATCGGTGCAGTTTTTCTAAGAAAATTCACTTTAAAAATTTTATACAAAATCCGCATGCTAAGTGACGCTTTTCAAATAATACTGGTTTCTTCTGAGAAGTTTATAAAGTTGGTAAACTTATTGCCATAAATTTCAATGGGCAGGACTAATTTAGGAACTGCGGTAACCGAATAGATACTTATACGACCCTCCTAAGGTCAAATGTTCACTTGAGCACCCATAGCTACACTACTTCTCTAAATTTAATATTCTAAGCGACTAAGGGCCCAGAATATAATCTTTTAATATTTCTGAACCCAAATCTTAGTCAAATTGATCTGGAAAAGGAGGCAACAATTTGAGAGATTGGCTCAAATCTCGTGTGACAATTGGATACCGGCAACAATTCGGCAAATGTGCTCAGATCTGGTCTGACATCTGGGAAACAAGCAACAATTTGGGCAAATGAGCGCCAGCAGCAGTTACAGTCATGGACGACAATTAACAGCAGACGCGGCAGTGCAGGCAACTTGGCCAGATATTGCTGGGGACGGCGCGGCCTGCAGGAGTCGCCTCACTACCTTCATGGGGGAGGGGGAGGGGGGGGGGGGGGGGGGGGGGGGGGGGGGGGGGGGGGGATTTCTCCTTTGTGCTCGTGGACGCTGGTGACANCTACCTTCATGGGGGAGGGGGAGGGGGGGGGGGAGTGTGAGGGAAGTGCTCTGATGTGGTGGGTTGTTGGGGCTGAGGTTGTGGGCTGCTGAGGCTGATGGACGTTGTTTGGGCTGAGGTGTTGGGTTGCTTGGGCTGAGGTTGTTTTGTTTGATGTGGCTGGTTCTTTGGGCTGAGGTGGTGCAGCATAGGCTGGTGAAAGTAGGAGTGATGCACAATACACTTATTCTTCTGCAACTGTTGAAATTAAGCAAATTTAGTTAAGGGGATCAACCCAGCAGAACCCAGCGATTTTGGCCAAAATTGTACTTTTTTTTCTTTGTTACTGAAAAAGAGTCCGTAGGTATGTGGAAAGTGTGTCCTGAAATTTTATGAGACTAGGAGAACTAAGCCCCCTCCCACAAAAGGGGTCCAAAGGGGCGGGGGCAGGGGGCAAAATGATCAATTTTTGACCGTTTCTTCTGAAACTTGCAAATTACATGTATTTTTGAAAAAGAAATGGATATTACTCAAAAACCTTTTGTAATTTAGGCCAAAGTTTTTGAGATAATTGGAAGTATATGAATATATAATATCTATATGCATATATAGGACCCTCTAAGAGGGGTCCTAATGGGGCCCGACGGTGGGGTGAAAAATCATGAAATTATTCATGTATATTACTTGTAGATGCTAATACAACATGAATACAGCATTCAAATTTTATTCATTGCACAAGAAAGTACATTATATGACAATCCACCACAATATTTTGCGGTCTTTGCCTATCCTGTAAAAAAAAAATTTTCCACCTAAAAAAAGAATACAAGTCTACGAGTTCTCATGCTAAGAAAAAATAAGGAACGTTTTAAAATCCCATTCAGATTTTCCATTTTTGCCCTTATATCATATTTAACACAGCTCAAACCCAAAAATGTGACTTTTTTTACTATATTTCAGTTAGCGATCGAAAATCGCATATAAAATTGAGATATAAATAGAAAATCTGGCTGTGTAGTTTTGTTAGGAATGTTTCAAGGATTCAAAAACCACCATTGTTTGTTTTCTGGCATGAAACTCATTAGCTTCTATTCCGTTGAAATTTCAAAGATTATATATTTATATATATAATAATATATACATACGCATATGTTTCCCATTATCTCAAAAACTAAGGCCTAAATAAAAATTGTAGGAGCAAAATGTGTTTCTTTTCCAAAAGTGCATGTGCTGTGCAAATTTCAGAACAATCGGACAACAAATGCAAAAGTTTACAGAAATCTGGGTTAATCTCTCTAACCTGACCTTCAGAAAATTTCTGAAAATATCTTCAGGCAGGTGTACATCTACGCAGAAATTGCCCAGTTGCTCAACCTTTCACTGTAACGGTCACATCGTAGTGACTTATACTTGAGACGCTTATATGCAATTTACCTCAGAAGTAGCAGGTGCCTTTTCTCAAAGTTTGACAAGTACCGCTTGCTATAGAGTACAAACTGCAGAATAATGGCTCACAGAGCAGATATTCTTTTTTCTGGAAGAGCAATGCGAAATCCGAAGATTTTTTCAGTGCAACACAATCGGTTGAAGAATTTTGAGACTGTGCAACTTTGGCGTAGGTGTGCGCCCGCCCTCATTCTTTCTATTACGGTACACTTCCAGCCCTATGCAGACACGATTTTCGCTTTCACTCTACCACCGATCAATGATCTTCTATATTGAAGTCAATGAAATGCCATTCCGTAGTAGTTACTACTACAGCAGTACTGATGCCTCAATATGGTAGAGTGAAAATTCAAGCCCAGATTCATCCAAAATACCCTAAAATTATTATTTTGTTCAATGCGATACTCCGAATATCGCTCAATCAATTTTTGTTCCTGGCTGCAAGAGTAGTAGGATATGAAAGAGACATGTCGTAGGTCATAGAGGAGGCAGGGACGACAGCTTGAAGGCCATTTCCCAGTCATGAACAATGTAGGGTTTTTTAAAAGACAATTGGTAGTGAATAGGAGAGTGAGAGCAACACATAGGTTATCTGGTCATTATGGCGAATACGACCCTAAATACTAAAAAATAGAAATACTTGCGTTGTTGATGTAACTGTTGGCAAGCTGACCGTCAAGCTGATTGATTAATCTAAGTTTTGGTCACATTTTATAATTTGGACGAAGTTTCAATGATATAAATTATCCAGTACGAACATAAAAAAAAATTAATGGGTACACAGTGTTATTACCTCCGCCAAGGAGGTTATGTTTTACTCGAGTTTCTCTGTTTGTTTGTCTAGTTGTCTGTCATCAAGATAAGTCACAATGTCATGGTTGGATCTTTATAAAATGTACATGGATTGTTAGGCATGCCAGGAGAAATAGATGACTAAGCTTTACTAAAGATCAATTCAACAGTGCGTATGTTTATCTGTCTACCTCTTCATTCTTAGTACCTACCATAAATCAAAAGGTTATGACGGTATATTTGTAAAATTTGCACGAATTGTTAGGTATGTTAAAAAATAAAAATAACAAATGATCAAATTTTTGTGATGATCTGTTTGTTCGTTTGTTTGTCTCTATGTTTAACTGTTGGTAATAAAACTAAAAAAAAATTATGAATAGATCTGTATAAAGTTTACAGGAATTGTTCAAAATGCCAAAAGACATAAATGATCAAATTTCGGTGGTGATCAGCTCGTCTATTTGTTATTTTGGCTCATGCTTGTCAGAATGTTTGTCAGCAACATAGGACACGGATTTTTGTAAATTATTCAGGAATATTTAAAAAATGTTAAAAAGTGCGAATGACCAAATTTTGGTGAAGATCGGTCTGTCCATTCGTGTGTTTGGCTAATGTTTGTCTAAGAATTGGTCAGAATATAACTCAAAAAAGTTACTGACGAATCATCGGGAAATTGCAGAAACTGTTATATTACTGTCAAGAGACAAAAAATGACCAACTCTTTGCGGGAATGTAAGGGAATCATACTTTTAGAACCAATTAGAATTTTTCTTCAACATTGCCTTACTTGGCGGAGGTATGCGCATTCGGGGTGCTCTAATTAATTAAATCAATCTTTAATGCGGTACAGCAAATTGATCAGCATTCATTATCTCACGCCAGATGTTCTGACTGAGCCAAAGCACCCACCTTGGGCACAAAAGAATTCTCAGGCTGCACGGCCCATAAAAAGCTGATTACTCCTTAGCGCAAGGGGACACAGGGGCAACAAACGCGCCAAAAATCTGGGCAGCCAAAGCAACTGAGTTCGCTCACGATGATTTGAGGTCTAAGACGCAGAATCAGCTAACACTCTTTCGAAGTCAGAGTAGTTACCTGAATCTGCCTCCTTTTCCTCGACTGCAGGAACTGCTGACGTGAGGGGCGATAAAATATTATGACTTCGTCTCCCGCTGACCGTCGCTGACGTGCGTAAATGTTCCGGTCCGGGGAGCGCTGACATGGTAACGAATGATCGACATAAAATTAGGTCTTTAGTGAAACAATAGAGGGCCAAAGATCGTAACTGCTGGAACATTAATTTTGGGCGATTAGGACTCACTCTTTGGACCGTTCTTCCAGCAGATATGGCCGCAGAGTTCTTTTTTTTTTCAACGTAGAGCGGGACCCATGCTGTGTCAGCACATTTGACTTATTTTTTTTTAACAATGTAAAGTAGTTCAGGGATAACTTAGGGGCCACTTCTGTGTTCCCAATAACTACATGAATCTGTTTTATTACAAAGAAAAGTGTGTGTATGATGAGTAGGTCAGAGCTCCCCCAATTGTTGCTGTATCGTTTCGTAAGGCTGATTTACTTCCGACTGTTGAAGGAAGCACCTTGACGACACAGTGAAGGCTGGTTCTTACGCATATTACGTACCTTAGTGATCTTGAGGTTGATGCAAAAGGCAAATAAACACTGTATGTCTGCCGAGGAAACGACGCAACAAATTGCTCCGTGACTCCGTTAGAAACCCTAGACAGGTAAAAAAAAAGGCTTCCGTGCAACACCGACGTGAACAAGCAGAAGCCACTGTGTTTCATGCAAGACTATAAGTACAATTCTGGCCGATCAATGATTCTGTATTACCTCCACCTGCATATTAATCGGCCAATATGAGAGCTCTCCCTGACTGCCACCATGGCGGAGATTCGTTGTATGACAACATCGGTGAAATCAAGAAGTAGACTCTCCAGGATGGGTGCCACTACTTATACCAAACGACGGCTCTGTATTTATAAACAAACTTGTGGTTCCTATTATGAAGGAGGGTGACAACTTACGAACCTGCAACATCGGTCATTGGTTGGACTGCCATCGTCTTACTCCAGAAAATCGCTCGATCGCTTGCACCCTCTGACTCCGAGATCATAACAAACGTCATATTAGATTTCCTTAGCTGTATCTTGGGTTCAACTGTTCGACCACCCCGCTCCGATCGACTTCCATCGGCTGTCAGCTTTAAGCCGTAGCATTTTATACTGGACAGGAAAAGTGGGCCTAACTTTAAAAAAAAGCGTTTCAGTTCCCCTAGAATGCAAGGAGGCTTGTTGAATATACGATGTACCGCAAGCAAAGCTGTGACAACGACAGGATTTTGTGCGCTAAAAACAGACGTTATATTAGACTGAACAGTTACAGGAGAGTGAAGCCGTTACAGCAGTTTAGGTTTGATAGGTTTATTACACAAAGACATACATTACAATATTGAAAACTTTCTGAGTACAATATACGTACAGTAATATATCTGCAGAACCCATAGAAAAGCTGTAGAATTTTTTGGGTAACAAGTAGTAATTAGACTAATACAATTGCATAACATAATCCTTATACCGCTTTTTAAAGGCGTCATTAGACAAAGGATCTAATAGGTGTACTGGAATCCGATTAACAAGTGATACGGTTTGGAAAATAGTTGAACGTTTCTCTACATCAACACGAACATTTGGAAGATTAAGAATGAAGCGTCTCATCTCGTAGTTTTGATGGGGTATGAGTGATCCGTAATATTTGAAAGACTAGAGGATGGTTGTGTATGAGCGAACGGAAAAACATAAGAAGCGAATAGTTATACACATCTTGAAGTTGCAACATTTGTAAATCGCGGTACATATCACTACGAATCATTAACGGTATATTATTTCGATCTCGTTTAACGCGAAGTATTCGCCTTAGTATATTATTTTGCAAAACTTCTACTTTACGAATGTAACAATAAGGGGCTGGACCCTAGATGATAATATTTTGAATTAACAAGTTAATCAAGTGTGGCATGTTTACAGTTTTTTTTAACAATTTTGCAGAAAACTCTAATCAACGCACAACGATTTACAAACATTCGTCAATAAATAAACTGATTAATAATTATGCTTACATTAATATTCATCCATAGAAGCGTTCTTATCGTTGATTCTGAACAAATGGCGATAGCTCATAGAGAGTCATAGCGTAAGTCTCCACTGCTCTCAGGCAATGGGCCTGCTGGGCCGTCTACAGCCAGCTATCTAATCTATAAGCTTTACGTAAGTGTTTAATGTCACAGGCACAGCAGAAGAGAGTAAGAAAGACATTCTGGCTTCCAGATGAGAGAATTAAGTTTTTTTTGCTTCTTGGGCTTCTACACTTAGCAAAATAGAAAACTCAGCCGGTTCGTATTTCCTGCGAAATTTTAAGTGAGAAATTAATTTCTCTCTTAAAATTTCGCAGGAAATCTTGCAAACTTATTGCTTATGAATCCATAAAAATTTTCCTGTAGTTTACTTTGCAATGCAAAACATAGATAATTGCAGGTTGTGCAATAGAGGAGAGGGCTTTCGAGGCAAACTCGACGATCTTACCAGCAGGAATGCTAGAGTGCAGGGTGCTAAATTTACATGTAAGGGTTCGTGGGTTCGCATCCTTGCCAAGTAGGAAAATGTACTGTGAGAGTTATTCCCTTCTCAATACTTGCATAAAAATATATTTGTTTATTCCTGGACATTATCCACACTCTGCAATCATAAACATATAATTTTTGTACATGACACACAGCAAAATAAGGTTTAAGCGCTGCTACCGTGTTTACCGGCTAACCACCCGACTAACAAAAACCATATTGCAATTCTCTGGTTCTCTCTTACCACCTAACGAATAAGAAGCATACATATTGCAATTCTCGAGTTCCCACTAACCACCTGCCTAATAGGAACCATCGCTATGGCCCGTCACCTTCGTTACGGCCGGCAGGCACCGGCCGCGCTGGGCCCAAATAGTGTCGGAAGTTTCCACCTCAGTTGGCGCGTCTCATTATCCGCGCTGGCGGATGTTCGCGGCAAAAATGGACCCATACTCGAGGAAAATAGAAGGTGAGGGTGCAGCTCACTCCCATATTCGTACAAAGAGAAAAATGTTCTTACTGGACTGTCGTCAGGAAACCCTGAAAAGATTCATTCTTAGATACACACCTGTTATTACCACCTTTTTCGCATATGAGAAGTTTGGCTTTTGGAAAGCAAATGTCTCAATGGGACTTCCATTATGAAATCTTGAGCGAATGTGGTCTGTAGCGGTATGAATCACTATTTCATGCAGGAATATTCACTTAGAAAACAGTAAAATCTAAGATACGTCAAAAAGAAGGACCTCGGCAGTTACGTAGGTATACATTCAGCCATATTTTACTGATGTAGTTTTACTCGCAAGCCTGTGATTTTTTTTTTCTACTTAAGCAGAAAACACCAAGTGCATTTGCCTTGCACTGTATAGTAGATATCATGCAGTTCAGCTAAAAAATTGTATTTTAAAGGCCAACGCACTCGAACGAGTTAAGGTACCGGGGCTAGCGTCATCCAATCCAGTTTTCTCCTGTTGGACTGCACTTCTACCGATTAACTAGTCCTCCGCATTCAGCTTTTTTACTTTAAAATTCAGTACAACGAGGACGTTATCGCTACAAATACAGGGAACGTGTATTGACATGCAACAAGCAGCTGCAACAGGTGACTATGAGCTCAAGTGACGTTGTTGGTGTTATGAATTTGTAACGAGGTTTACATGGAAGTTGCCAGCTCAAAATGTGAGCATCAGTTCCATTATTGTATCATTTCCGGCTCCCTGTAGTAATTTGTTGTCAATAATGTCATCATAAACATTGCAACTCTATGCAACCTTCCGACACACTCACATACGGTTTGTGGGGAGTAAAAAAAAAAATGCGGGGAAATTTGGCATTCCGGCAGATTTTCATCTTCAGAAGCATGGAAATTACCGAGAACGTGACTAGAAATAGCAAAATTCTACTGATTATACGTTGTCAGGTAACGCTCTGCTTGCAACTATTTTATACAGGGTGACAATAAAGAACGGAGACAAGCTTCTGCATCCCTTTTTCAAACAGTTTAAAGCAGGTAATTTAGGTAGGTGTGTGATCATTTGAATACACAAATTGTCCCTGTATCAGTCTTCAATCCTTTTTGCTATGTTGCAGATCTGAATGTCATGTCTAAGAAGAAAAAAGCTTTTTTATCACTGCTTGAAGCAGGGGAGATACAGTGCAACATTACTAGATCACTGAAAATTCCACGGCGGGTAGTTTGCATGACGACCAAAAGGTTTCCAGAGCTTGACTATGAAGGTGACCGTCCTTGGCGAGGCAGAAAACTGTCTGCCAGAACATCTCGAATGAGAAAAATCAACAAAAAGAGGGTGCAGCGAAATTCGGGGGTTTAAATGATAAGAATTGCTCGTGACATTCGAGTTAACCGCGAATCAGTTCGTATGATATGGCTAACGGGTACTTGCAACCCAAGCCTTGCAAGCTCCGGAAAGTGCACAAGCTTACAGACGCGAACAAAACCGTGATAAAGGGAAGATGTCAGGCGCTGTTGAGGAGGGCCGAGGGTGACAACTGGGAGCGGTTTCTTTTCAACGATGAGAAATTGTTTGCGATTGAACTCTCGCAACCGTCAAAATGACAGAGTTTGCTGTCAACATCCTTTTGAAAATGTAACACACATTCAGAATCGCCAGAACCGAACCCTCGATCAGTTATGGTTTTGGCCAGAATATGCACCACTGGCAAAACCCCTCATTTTTGTTGAGGAATGAGTAAAAACCTGCAGAAATGATATCTTGGAGGCTGTGGTACTTCCCTCGGCTCTAAATCACTGTGGAGACCAGCACTGGATCTTCCAACAAGATTCTGCTCCCGCCCACAGTGCTAAAAGGACTCAGGACTGGTGCCGCTTGAATTTCCCTGACTTCATAACCAGTCAAAAATGGCCTCCGTACTCGCTTGACCTGAACCCTACGGATTACTCCATCTTGGAGGCCAAAGCCTGTGCCGATTTCAGAAAAATTTGGACTCCCCCACAAAAAAAAAAATTGTGGTAGGAATGGGGCAAAAAAGGCAAGAAGTGCTGCTGCCCACAGCTGAAAACTTTTGCTACCGCTTGAAGCTCTGTGCCAAAGCTACAGGCGGTCATTTTGAAAACTTTTCCCAAGTTAACTCAGTAGTTCATTAGCTGCATAGTAAGACCATGTTTGCTACTTTTCTTTCATTTTTTATTGAAATATTCGTCAACACAGCTGTCTCCATTATTTTTGTCACCCGGCAATCACATATAACACAGTAGATTTTAAAAGGAACCATTATTAGCACTTCCCGTCCGCGTACGTGCTACCATTGTACCTGGCATTATTGACTGGATTAAGTGCACGGCTAAGAACCACGGTGCTGCAAAATAATACACTTATCATTTTCGCACTGATATCTTTCTATTTATCTATTGTTTCCTCAGCGTAGGTATACGATGCCTACAGATAAAAATTTTAAGAAAATAATACCTAATTTTGCATTAAGCAATTAGTAATTTTTAAGAATTATATTTAACATGTGTTGGTCTTCTACTTGTTAGGCAAATTGTATCGTCACGTTTCGGAACAGGATATATAGTACGGTAAACGGACAATGCTTGTCAAGGACTGCGTGGTCAGGATGTTTAGGCCGCTCAAATGTGAGGATACGAGAACAGGAAAGGAAACGTAGTAGTGGATCATAAATAAGACATTGATGTCGCTTGGTGTAAGTATATATGTGAGTGTGGTGACAGCCAATATCGTGTAAAAATGAGAAACTACAAATTTATCATTGGTGCTTTGGCAACCAGAAAGAGCTATTCTATAGAGTATTTATACAGCTAGTGAGGGTGGGCCGAAAATGCAGGCTAAGCTTCCGACAGGTTTTCACTCACGTTAATACCACTAACAGATTTGCAGTAATGGTAAAGTCGCCTTAAAAGTTTATGATCAACTTATTAAGTTTTCAAGCAGTTAAACACTAAATGGAACCAATGTAAAGCAACTGGTGCAAAGAATATCCAGCAAAGAGCGTATGCGCCTTACGTTGGGCTTAAATGAAGCACAATCATTTCAGACGAGTATACTCATCAATAGCACTGACGGTCAGGGCTTGAATATCAGCTAATTTTCTGATTGACGTTCATCATACGTTGCTTAAAGGCACACTGTTTGCTGACGACAGCAATCAATGTGGAGCGGCTCGCGCTAATGAGGTTACGGCGAGTGAAAAGTGGGAAAAGGGAGGCTTTTCTTCTTCTTTTTTAAACTGTAGGGATAGGTGAAAATTCTATCAAGCAGAAACGCGAGTCTTAAAGAAGTTGCCATGCATCAGTTTTAATATTTTGGACACATGTACGTTCACATGTGAAAAATTCTTATAATTAAAACAGCTATAATTAAATAAAACTGTAATTATCAAGATAGTTAACTGCCGAAAGAACACTGTTTCTACAATCTATATTTTTTCTAATTACGCCAGATACACCGCTGGATCGGTTTATTTAGTCAAGTTTGGAGTTGTTAGAGAACTGAATTATATTAAATGATTCTGTTTTCCCGTTGCATAGAGCGACTTTCGTGGATTCACTTGGTAGGTTAAGTCATTATTACAGCTCGTACCTCAAAGATGCAACGGGGCGCCCGCCTCACATGTATTGTATATATATTGGTAAAACAAACGCTTGAGTCATTCATTAGACCAAAACGAATGGGAAATGCCTTTCAACAAGGAAATGGCCAATAACGAACTGCTAAACGTCGGATACAATTTTTGTTTTGTCATTTTTACAACTTACCAGGGCTGAAGCTCAGCCTGTCTTTGCCACAACGGCTAGGTAGAAGTAAAACAAAACCAAAACACTGCGTAAACATATTAAACACCAGTACATCATTATTTTCTGACATAGACAACCATGATGTAACATTTCTGGTATCTAATCGCAGACTCGCTAAAACAACAACTCAGCTCGGTGAGTGCAATTACCATAGAGCGCACAATAATTCAGGTAAAAAATATCACCAGTCGTCCTGACCGAAGCGGGTGCGAAAAAGGGATAAACTCGGATGGATTAAAATAATGCAGAGCTTCAGACAGTAAACTAGGACGCGCTTCGAAATAATTCAGTTGAAAATGAGAGTTTCAATGAGATATTTCAAAACTATGCAGTGCAATAGTCTTTTATGTTGACTTCTTATAACTAGACTTCCCTTCCTTAGTTCTTTTGATTGCTAAAGAAGAGTCGTTCAACTTGTATGGTAAGCAGTTTAGTCGATAACTCAATGCATGATGCCGTAACTAATAAATTTCTTAATGAAACTGCATAAAAGGCATTAAATATCGTATGAATGAATGTTCTGGAGTTAGTTTCCCCGTTTTATTATGAGACAGTTGGCAAGGATAGTGCATGCAAGGAGGATCTCTTGTAATTATTGTTTCGGCAATTTCTTCTCCTCTTGCATTAAAACCACAAAATTAAAATAAGCACTGACGATACGCAAGCTATATATGTAAATGAATTTACACATTCGAGCGTCTGAATCACCTTAGAATTAATATAATTTGTTGATGTCTATGTCTCACTTGAGATATCATCTCTTCACCGTCAGCTTTGGCGCTAGAAGTAACTAGTAATGCATAAAATTTACGTGAGGCACTAATATAACTTGTTTGATATTTCATGGGCTATTATTTTTCATTGATGCCTGTTTACACAAGCAATAGTTAGAACTCGCTCCGGCTACTCTTGCGGCGGCCTAGAAGATCCTCAGCAATGACACGAATACATTTCCAGAAGTGCGAAAGAAAAAAAAATCTTCGACGTGAGACTTTAGCAATCAGACCTACTCGGGCCAGGCACCGCGGAGACAAGTGTCAGCGGCTTAGTGTTGGTAAAAGGCAATAGTTACGATCACAAAAACTGTACAAATTTCAATATCTAAGATCGGTGTTCCAGAAATGTAATATGTTTTGGCAAGAACCGTGAACATGAGAAGTAGCATTTTCGATATCTAAAAACAGAAAAAATCACTCAAGACTGACTCCAGGTTGTGTGAAAAGACGAGAATAAATACGAATTCCCTCAACCCATCAACAGCCTGTTCGCAAAACAGTGCAGCGAACAGGCGAAAACGCTTATCATCACTACAGGCATTACAGTCAGTAACGAGCAGGCAACGCTGTTGTATTCAATTAACTAATAACAACGTACGTACTGCCAAAACTAGTTACTTCCATGTAATATTTTGCCAGATTTACGATCGTGAACTTCACACGAAAAGTTGACCGAATCCCGAGTTTTCAGATTTTAACAATTTTAATTTTCTCTAAGAAATATCCACATAGTCTCTTTACGCAGCTGAAAACACAAAGAAATATTGAGAACAATATTTTCATTAATTGTATCCGCACAAAGTTGAATGCAATTGGAGTGGGCTGTCATATAAAATAAAACAGCAAATGTCCGTAGTTGTGCTGACGACATGGTGCTTGCCTCTTCTCTTCTACCGGGCTACAGAAGTCGCTAGCGATTGCGAGAGCAAGGCGAATTAATTGCGTATTGATATTGAATGAAACACTATGAATACAGTATGCATGTATATTAGGCCTAGGAGCAGTAGCTTGCCCGGTCGTAGTCATTCTATTCTCAATGGTGTAGAACTAACGTATGTTAACAGCTTCTCTTACCTGTGTTATGAAATCACTGATGAGTTTTGTGATAGCCAGGAGATGGAGAAGGAAGCACAAATGCTCCATGGAGTTGGTGCATTGCTGTGAAGAGGTTAAATACCAGTTGTTCCAGACCTATTCGTTGTACAATAACTCTCTTTAGTGTAACATTAAAACAAACCCATTGAGCGCTCACACGCTTCTTATAACGACATCAATGAATGTGGCAAGATTTAATAGTACAAGTCTAATATGTGATCAAAGTACATTGATTGCCTCAAAATCAGGACCAGGAACTGCCTTGAGCCCACAAAGTAGGAGGATTGAGAACGCCAACAACTCGTTCTTAAGTCATCAGTAATGTTATGAGAACATAGATTCGCAAAAAATGTACATTATAATATAGATTTGCACGACGACGTATACATATTGGACAGTAATTAATGTCTCAAGAAAATAGGAATATCAAGTAAGAATATAGTGTACGGTACATGATCCGTGCGCGAATGTACAATGTTCGACGAGAAAAACCGTTATGTTCAGTCGAGACATATGATAGAGGGCAGAAGGTAGACATGCTGGTAAACAAACTGTAGGCCCGGCCCACGCCCAAAGTGTGGGAAAAGATTTTGACTAATCCTTAGAATGGGGAGGGTAGATTGTAAGATATAGTAAGTTATAGCAGTGAGGTTATAGAGCGAGCATGCATTTCGTGTTCTCTGGTTCCCACTGGAGGGCGAGGCGCCTCTTGCCTCTGCTATTTGGGAAAATTCAAAATACTGTTCCCCTCTAGCTCAAAAGTCCTAGTGAGCTATAGGCACGGTGCTCAGAATTTACTCAGTGTCGAGCACGATTTAACAGCAAATGTGTGCAATACCAGAACTTGTCTCCTTATGATCGCGGAGTGAATTACTATAAAGTGCCGCTATGCTGCACGGACCTTCATCTGTTGTGTGCATGTGTTAGCATTGCCGTCCTGATTTTGGGTTCAGTGATTGAATTAACAGCCCGGCGAATATTGTGTTAGACAACACCTTCAGATTGTGCATCTTCTCCCAGGAATAATTAACAAGATCCCTTGATTGACAAGTTGCAGCCTTATGTCATCTTATTGTGATTGCTACTTCTGCCCGAAGAGAGGAATAATTCTTAAGTGATTCCCTGTAGTTGCACGAACCTTAACCTGTTTATGTGTGTGTCGAGCACTGCCGCCCTGAGTTTTCCAGTGCAACAATTGATGCAATTCAGCCCGGCGAACATTCTGTTAGACCACACTTACAGATTGTGTAGCTTTCTTTCATTTTGGAACAGTGTGTGCCCCAAAAATATCTAAGTAAAACTAAAATGCATTTAGATTGCATGATGCTTCAACACTGCCGCGGTGCTATGGCACCTGTATATTAGCGAAAAATGCCCTAGCTACGGTGTACTACTGTGAGCAGAGATTGCCGCGCGTGACCAATGAAGTTTCAAAGATGAGCGAAGTCTTTCTCCAGTCGGCAGCGAATATTCGAGCGTCATTATTGGAAGAGATCAAGAGGAGTCCATCAGAAAGCTATGATTGTGCATTTTGGAGTGTATTTTTTGCAGCGGATAGGTAGATCGGAACACAAAGTGTCCGGAAGTTGAGTGTTTAACGTGCACATAAACAGAATTGCCGGTTGCCCCTCCAGTTTGCCGCTCTGCTGGTCAATGTTTCCCGTAGTGAGTGATAGAATTCATATGTTTACGTATATTTAATGATCGAGTGAGCTCATTTAGTAGGGTCATAGTCAAGACGTGATAGTGTAATCGGTGATATTAGCCAACCATTATCGAGCATTATTGCATCAATAGAAGTGGAGTTTTTGCAGAAAATGTTTACTTTGCGATGTCTTAAGCCTAGGGATATGTAAATGTGTGTACATAATCGAAGCTTCTTTATTATTGCGCTTTAAGGGAAAACAAAAAATAAGCAACATCCGAAAAGGCCCTAAGTGTAAAATTTAGATAATAATGATTAAATTAAATTAACATTACGATGCATTCATAAATTGAATTATGTGATACGTGCTACTTTATTTCTGGAAGAGTATGCATACAGTTTCTATTGAAACAAAATTTTGAGCGTCTGGAGTTGAAGACGGTGGTCATCGGAATGTCTTAAGAAATTAATGATTATAACTTGTTAGCTGGTGCGGTCTTTTTCCTGGAGTTTTCGTAAACACAAGATCGATGTGATAAAATGTTTGTTTACATGCATTGTATTACGTCTTCGCTGTCTGAGAGCACCGTTTTTGGCACCTGGTTCAATATTTCGACTGATTAATTTGTGTTTATGATGGTACTCAACCTTTCAAATATTCGCGGTCGAAGTTACACACATATTTTTCCAGAGCGCTCGTGAAGTGTAAAATTATGACCGGTATTAGATGCGATTCAGATTTGTATCCAAGAGTGTCCAAACAGCTTATTTAATTCTTGCTTTCATGTGGTTTCCTCCTTGTATTAAATTTCCATGCTCTTTTTCCAATATATTATGAGATCTTTACGTATGTTTTACTGATCCAGCTGCCGTATGAGGTCCAATCGCGAAATCTTTTAGTTAGGTAGGCTGGGGAATAGCTCACCCCTGGGACATGTCTAACATGTTAGGCGCATTTTCTCTATGTTATTTCAGTAACAATTCTGTCATGTGCTGTTTTCCGAGAATGATCAACAGGATCATTCACAATTAATTATTCATTTACAAATTGGGAAAACGACATGCATTTATTCATTCCATTATTATTCACATTATTAATTATAGATATATATGAACACGCTTATTTCTAAAATAGAAAAAGTCGACACGAACTAATAATTAAAACTTGACGTTTCGGGATACTTCTCCCATTTTCAAAAGCCTAATAAAATCTTTAATGGATACCTAACAAATTTTTTTTTTATTTATTTAAGGAGACCAAGGTT
>LQNS02278002.1:95803-112723 GCA_001587735.2 Parhyale hawaiensis
CATAACCTTGGTCTCCTTAAATAAATAAAAAAAAAAATTTGTTAGGTATCCATTAAAGATTTTATTAGGCTTTTGAAAATGGGAGAAGTATCCCGAAACGTCAAGTTTTAATTATTAGTTCGTGTCGCTTATTTCTATTTATATATCCCGTAACAGTAATGAGCCTGGCTACCAGCGATCTTGCTAATATGTTTCTAAGATGGCGGCGCATACTTGCTTGGCGAAGGCCGAGCAATGGGTCGTAATGTGATCAAGAATATAAGACCACTGCTATATCTCCTTTGTTTGTAATCTGTGCGGAGAAGTAAGTCACATTTCCTTGAGTCTCATGTAATGTCTCAATGAGTTTCACGTTCTGTTCCAATAAGTTTCATCTATTGTTTAGATGACTACTTAATAAAGCTTATTATAAGTATTATTGAACGCTAAGTGTGAGAAATTTACGACACGGTGGCAAAAAGGATTCGCACTGGCAGACTGCTGTTCGCCATACAGCCAGTGGAATAGCCACCGCTCAGTTGCAGTCTCTCGCCAAGATGGCTGTATGAATATTAGATGCTTTTAGCAGCAGTGGCGAGAAGTCGTGCGCAAAGTCAGCGTTTCAGGTCACGTTTGGTCAGAATGTCCATGTCAGGCTCCAAACGAACGGCATCTCGGAGAGTGCCCCAGGCGATCGTCCCGACAAACTAACACAACAACTCAGGAGTAGCAACACTTAACGCTTTCACTACCGAAAGTCTGCTTTAGACAATGTATGCTTTGTTTAAACTTCTCCACAGCTGTAGTATTCATAGATATATATTTGCTTAAAAAGGCAAGTAATAACCAGCAAAAATACTATTCCTGATATCGATACCTATATCGCCTGGAGCAAAGTGTAACTGGACTGCTCGCAGTGCTGAACAGATCCAGTCAGCACGTGCCAGGCTCTAGACTGAGTACTATTCTCTGCTTGCCCATCATGCTGCCAATGGAATTCAGGAGATGGTATTTCCCCAGGCGTGGGGTGAAGCACTAGAAAAAAAAAAAGATCCTTCATGTCACGTTCATCGGTACTGTTCGTACGTTGCACCAGAACTTAAGGGATCCTTCACAATGGGGCGCACATACTCTCAACAACAGCGACGTTAAAGATATTAACAGCTTCGTATATTCGTACCCGTTCGAGCCAGGCAATAATATATACTTGAGTTGCTAATTGCACCAGTGCAGATACTTTTAAAAAATGACATTGATTTAAGCGGTGACCGCACCCATCATATAATTCTCCAAATTAATGATCAAAAATTTTCACAAGTAAAGAATAATAATACACATCTTTGCTTGTAGCAAGTGGTTGTACAATATATTTACGACTCTACCACAACCCAGGTTGCTATAGCTTAGTTGCCGCTTCTGCAGTGACTACTGTAACAACACTATGACTTCACTTCATTGTTAAGTTTGAAACTGCAATTCAAAATATATTCATAGCTAGAGAACTCTCAGAGTGCATACCTACCTTCGCCAAGTAAGGCAACGTTAACAAAAAAAAAACGACATTGGTTCCGAAACTATGATAACATTTTCATCAGAACGAAAATCTGGTCACTGAGGCCTTTTGGCAGTAGTAATAAGAGCATCTGTAACATTCTTGAACACCCGCCATGACATTAATTTTCGAGTTGTAATGCGGACAAACATTAGTCAAGCACACAAACGGACCAATCGATCATCACAAAAATTTGATTATATTAGCATTTTCACATTTCTAATAATTCTTGTCAATTTCATGAAGATCTGTTCATAACTTTTTGGAATATATTGCTGGCAAATTTAAAATCAGACACGGAGACAAACAAACGAACAAACAGATAATCACAAAGTTTTGACCATTTACTCTTCGTGATATACGGTACCTTACAACTCATGTAAATTTCATAAAAATCAATCTATAGCTTTCTGAGTTATAGTACTAACAAAAGAGAGGTAAAATGCAAAGAAACAAACAAATGGTAGAACGGATCTTCAAAAAAAGCTAATCATCTGTTACTTTTAACTTGTCCAACAATCCCTGTAAATTTAACTAAGATCGATCCATGATATTTTGAGTTATCTTGGTGACAGACAGGTAAACAGACGGACAAACCGAACAAAAATATAACCTTCTAGCTTGGCGGAAGTTATAATAATCCTGCCTCACCAATATATTGGTAGAACTCATGTATACACACATATAGCGATAGACGCACGGCTGGAGTGTTTGCGCAACTTATTATTATTTAACCAACAACAAAACCTATTAAATCACTTGATTCACGTTTTATTTCTATGCCTAGAGCAGATGTAAACTCCAGTCTCTTCGTAAAATTACTGCATCATGTCGATTGTAAATGGAGTCTGACGGAACAAGTAATGTTTGTATCTGTGTTTCTCACTCACTGGCGGGCTGAAAGTTTTCGTGTTGGTATTTCAAGTAGATTGCATCAGTGAGAGCGCCAAGAAAATGCGAAGGATTCCTTATGGAAGAAATAGATGAAGCTGTCGCATAGCAACTCGAAATTGCAGTACGTTTGGACTCCAAACATCTAATATATCTCAACGAGCTAAAAATGACAGCAATCTCCGTTACCAGATGTGCGATAACAAGAAATATCTCGAGGGAGTCTGAAATCTTTTCACATTGAGACGACAGAACATCTTTTGCTGGTACGCATGGGATTCAAGGCGAGTTAAGATTAGACATCCATACGGCGGAACTGCAGTGCGGCGTTTGATAATCGCCCTAAAATAGCGGCGGCATTATGAGGTAAAAAACTAGATTTACGAAGCCCCTGGCGGCTCGTAATGAATGCGTGCTGACGTTTTTGGTGTCATAGGAGCGTAATGCAGGCAATGCGGCGGTCTGTTTATGTTGGTCCCTCTGCATTAATATTGATGCGATGGGCGCACCAGCGGCACAGGGCTGTGCTCTTTGTGAAGTACAAACAAACGCAGCATTGGGGCAGCGGTTATGGCGGCTACTGTTTGTGGCCATAAGGCAGCCGGAAGCCTGGTAAATAAGGGAGATGGTGCGATGCTATATGGAGCATTCGGATAAATCTGCAGTACGTAGATGATTAACTGCTATAAAATGGAGAATTAGTGATCGATCTGAAAGCTTATTAGAGATTAAAGTAATCACAATAAGCGCAATTCAATAAAACTCAATTTATGCCTGTTTATATGTTCACTGCTCACGGCGGCGAATGAGACAGCTGGCTGTATAGGAAACAGCGCCGTGTCTCGTGCATGAGTCGGTGCATCCTCGTCTGTTCGGGTTGTAGCTGCAAGTAAGCAGAGGAGGGAGCTCGAGATTGTGTTCTGCCAGGGTGATAGTACACGGCGTAGTGGGCTGCGCGTGTTCGGACGGACTCTAGTTACATATAGTATTTATGGCTGCAAGGTGCAGGTAGATCTCATAAGGTTAATTTATCACACATGGGTAATAATGTGGATAATAAAAATATGAATTCAATGTAGCAAAATTCCAGCTCGTGTGTGCTTATTTATTCAATGTGTTTCAAGAACACCCGTATATAGAAATCAGTACACTAATAAACAATAGATTGCTAACTTGTTGGGAGCGCGTTAGATACGAGTTGTGGACAATTTCATTAGTGTACGTGGCTGCCTCCTGCTGTACACGCTGGTTGTTCACGCGTGCTCATATTAGAAGAAGTAGCATCAGCAAAATTCCCTAGCAAAGCGAGACAAAAGTGAACAAAAAGCATTGCATTTCAGAGGACAAAAATGCTGACTATGCTGCAGGGACGTGACTCTCGATGTCAAATTAGTGCAGGTAAGAGCTGTTGCACGACTGCCACTCTCACAAGAGTCACCAAGTCTGAATATGATGGAAACAATTCGGTCACGAGGGGAACTGAAAAACAGAGGAGAACTTCCGGTAGAAATGACAGACTCATGCCAAGCCCGCTGCAGACGCTATCATTTGTCATTGAAATAAAAGTCTCGACTCGTGTCTTGTCTCGGTTTTGCGAGTCGCGACCATGCACACGGTAGTGAGGAAGGCGTCAGCTGCGCGTGAAGTTTGTTCACAAGCATATTGGAATTGCGACAAATAAAGTGCATCAAGAGCAATATTATCATTGTCAAAAAACAGAAAAAAGACAATAATGTGTAGAAGTCACCATTGCATCGATGCATAGCGTTATATAAATTAAAGAAAATTCAGTAAGAGAAAACAGGAAACACTGATTCTATAGGCAGTTGCAAAGTACCACCACGCAGGGGAAGACAGTGACTCAAACAAATTTTGTATACCACAGTGAAAGATGTTTAAATGCCAATTAGAATACAGTTTTCATTAGAGTAAATATTCTGGGATACATTTTAAAGCGATTACGTACGTGAAACTCTTCATAGTAGCAGATGTTGGCAAGGTATGATCAACATGAAGCCCTGCGTTTTCACGACAAAAATAGAACGTGTCGCATATGTGTTCCGTGGTCGATGCCCCTCAAAATCACAGTCGTATGTCTCGAGTTTCCTTTCATATGCAGCGAAAACACAGGATGGTCTACCGAAAGGACTGTCGTCTGCAGCGGGCTATAGAATATTTTTTTTTTTTGCTTTGCATACTTCTTTCAAATGTATGCGAATGTATTCATCCGCAATTATTAAAAAAAAAACAAGTGAGATGACGAATAAATACGAACAGGTGTGATATTTTTGAGAACTGTTTGGACATTTTACTGCACTAAGATTCATAAAATTTTCATCTTTCTCGGACAGTCCCCTTGCATTGTCTATTCTTGTGTGCACATAACCTCCACCGTTGTTAAGTTTAATGCTATTTCCGAGTACGGTAGCAGCCTTGCTGTCGCTCATAGCTTTGCAGCGAGTACATACAGGACAGTCTTACGGGAGCTTAGTGTCAAATTTTTGTCCTTTAATAACAGAAATTGAAGCTTTTTGTTCACTTCTACCATGCTGTAGTAGAGAATTCTGCTTTTGCTACTTCATCCCATAAGCCTGCATGGGCACTGAAAGTAAATGTGTCAGCCAGAGCCACGTGCAATACAGTGTGAAAATAATCCATGTCTCTTACCTAATGCGCTTATGGTAGTAAAAAAAGCTTATTCACTGCTTAATGAGCTAGCTTCTTGCGAGTGGTTTTATATTTTGCAAATGAATACTTCTGTAATCATATTTTTCTAAGGAAGTTTCCTTAGATGTACAGTGAACGCCTACAATTTTCGTTAAGCTAAAAAATGAAAAGTTAAGTTGCACGTGTCCGCTATGCTTAAAGTGTTGGTGAACTGATAAAAGTTTTCGCCGATTTCAAGGAATAGTCAATATATTTTACGGGAATGTTGACATTTTGAAAGTCATGGGAACTGTATTCACTTCGGTTCAGGGAGAGCTGCCGCAGAGTGGAATTGGTAGCGCTCACATCTTTCAATATGAGGGTAACATGTCTAGTACCCGTCCACCACGCTAGTAGCCGTCCACTTGGATTTAAAAACTTCCTGTGTGAAAACTAGCAGTACCAGAGAGCCGTACATAGGCCTAAACTGTAGGGTACTAATTAGCCTACAGTTGAAGCCTATGTACGGCTTTCTAGCACTGTATGTTTTCACAAAGGAAGTTTTTAAAGCCAAGTGGACGGCTACTAGCGTGGTGGACGGGTACTAGATATGTTACCCTAGAAATGGACGACAATTAAAATGCGTCGATGCAAGTTTTTTTTTTTTTTTCAGCAATACTCTATTGCAATGAGCGCATTAAAAACTTGTTAAGTATATATAATAGCAACTAGAGAGCACTCGGGGAGCGTATACCTCCGCCAAGCAAGGCCACAATGACGAAAAATTAAAATTAGTTCTGAAACCATGATATTCTTTGTATTAAGGCCAAAAGGTAATCCCTTATTCTTTTTGATAGTGCCAACAGTTTCTGTGATTTTCGTGATGATCCGTCCATAACTTTTTGAGTTTCGCTGCCAACAAACATTATGACAGACATACAAACAGACCAACCGATCATCATCAAAATTTAATCATTCATGTCTTTTAGCATTACTAACAAGTCCTGTAAATTTCATAAAGATCCGTCCATAACTCTTTTATAATTTGCTAACAAGCATAAAACGAACAAACAGATCATCACAAAATTTGATGATTTACTCTTCGTAATATACCTAACAACAGATGTGAATTTCATGAGAATCCCTCCATAACTTTTTAATTCACGGCACTGAGAAAATTGAGGCAAACAAACAAGCAAACAGATGAACGGATTTTCACCAAAAGTTAATCATCTGTTACGGTACTGTTAACATGCCAAACAATCCCTGCAAAGATCCGTTCATAACTTCTTGATTAATTTGGTGACAGAAAAATGACAGACAGACCAACACGACAGAAACAACCTCCTCGGCAGAGGTAATAATAACATATTTACACTGCCACTATAATAAGCTGCCCAACGGTGGTCAGGTTGGGGTTCTACAGAACCATGCAGCGATTAGGCTGCACTTATCCAATCTCCAACTTTGCATTCTCGTATTTTTCTTCAAATTTTCTTACAAGTGCCCGTCTGGTAAAGGTTCAGAGCGTATCAACGTAGCGTCTCAGGCATAGAATTTTTAATATCACCAAACAACACTTCACTACACGTCTTCGGAGTCAATTTTCTTTTATTTCCTCATCGCCTATGGCGACGCTAACACTGTCTCTGTTGACGCACTTTCCTTCGATTTTCCATACCGCCCAGTGATACGTACTTACATTTCTTCAAAGTCGATTCCCTTTTATTTTCCTTAGCAACTAATAACGCTTTTCTATAGCGTACTCCAAGTCAAATGCTTTCGATTTTTTCATGTCGCCTATAGGCGCCTAATGGTATTTCCCTCCAACTGTTCTCCACCGCTTTCCTGTAAATATTTCGCATCACATAATGACATTTCCTTCTTTCTCTTCAAAGTTGCTCATGTTTACCGCATATTTATTCGATTTGTAATTATCTCTTCCTTCTCCCCTTCACTCGCCCTGCACTGAACATGATTCACTGTTGGGCATCTCACTGCTGCAGCAGTTTCCCTTTGCAATCCTCTGCACATGTTGTCGGAGATTGCCTGCACCAGCGACTGACTGCAGTCCATTCAAACCTGTTGATTGTGTTCGCTTCATCGACAATTGCCCAGTGCCCCTTTGCAGATTATTGGCCCGAGTGACTTCACAACATACAGACGTACTCTTCTCCATTGATCTGATGCCTTCCATTAAAATTAAGTTCCTTTCTTTACTGAGGTGGTTCTTTTACAATAACTATGAGGGGTCTCCTTCCCACTCGGAAGTGATCTGTTCATAACATTTTGATGCTGTTCGCTTCCCAGCCGCTACATTTTCCCCGGAAATAATTAGTTCTCTACACAATATTGAAGCGTTCCGTTCACAATTTTGGGGGTCCCTTTACACCGCCTGGAGCTTCTTTCACGGGCTATTATGTTCCATCCTTCAGCTGCCGGCATCACGGAAAGTAAATTATCAATGCAAATGACATTAGACGATATCCGTTGTGAGAAGGTATCGATGACGCTATTATCTAGGCCGGGTAACATAATTTGCATACTTTTATTATAAGCCTGTCGAGAAGTACTCAACATCAAAATCAAACTCCCATAATAATTGTTATTTTGTTTTTACATGCATTATCAAGCTGCCGATTACAGAAAATAACGGCGGCATAATGCCAGACAGTCGTTAGCTCCTCATCAAACATGCCAGGTGAGCCCACGTGGTTACCACGAGATGACGTTGTTTCAAAGTGATAACTTGTGGGGCATCGTGTCAGCGCGGTAGCGACATTGCAGATACAGAAATGGTTTTGTCACCTTGGCCCACATCTTTATAAAGTGGGAACAGGAGTTGACCACCGAGCTTCTGGCTAGGGTCCTGTATGAACATCATGTGGCGGTTGCCACGAGGTAGCCTTGTAGCAAGCCCTTTCCCTGCCACAATATATCTGGGCCTCACAACCCCAAGGGTCCTGAGTGCCTTCTCCGGAGGGGATGTTGCAGCTTGCCGCAGTTCCTGCTGACAAGGTTAGTTTTGTAAAGTTAGGCAGGCTCTCAATACTTCCCCTTCTGTTTTGGAAGGTAGGCTGCCGATCGAGGTGGCCGACCTATTCCCGCTAGACTTCTACCTTCTTGTATTTCGTTTCCTTCCCCTGTGCGGCGTAGCTGAGCGAAAGCGTACGCCGTACAGCTGTGCCCGGGAGTCGGAGATGGTCAACTTTTCCTGTCAGTAGCGCACTGACCGTTCTGAGACCTCGTGGCAGAAGAGACGACACAAAAATCATAGATAATTTAAAACGCGCCCTAGTGACGCATGAGCCTGTGTTAAACCACAGGAATAGTTCATCGCGATATAGGCAGTGTGCCATTGAAGCGCTATTAAAATTTTTGCCACTACTACTAGCCATGTGCCAAACGCCACGTTGGAACACTAAAAAATGGAGGTGGTCTTGTAGGGATTCAAACCGGCGGCACCATTGTCGTAATTATCACTCGCCTTAGACCGAAGTCACGACCACGTAAACGACCACCACGCAAACGCTACGAAAAGTTACGAGTTTCTGAAGTGTACAGCTGATGCGTGCAAACCTGTCTCCTCGCCTTTTTTTCGTTGTGAGCCGGAGTAGATGATGTACACGTAGGTAGGTGCCGACCTACTTCGGTTCATAAAAAAGTTAGCAACGCGACTGGCTTGCACGCATCTGGTACGGATAACTTTCGTATTAAACCATTTAAAGACAAAAAAATATTTCTTATTCAGGCCATGCTATAAATCAAAACATTGATGATGAAACACAAAATGAGAATTCTATTCTACTCGTATTATTATGATTTTGTGAACTCCTAAGACGAGTTAATGTCTGTTTTAACCTGCCTACTTGAAGTTTTTATTAGTTTTATGTTATTTAATTTTATGGTGAAATGGCATTGAACGAATTGGTAAGCGCATATTTTTTTCATCGGTACATGAAAAATGTTCTCAAAACAACGCAAGCAGTAGGTGGTCAAGTGTAGCGAGGCGTGTGCCTCCAAACTCCTCTTGATGGAAGGAATACAATGGTGCAGGTTCGAACCCGGTAGGACCAACCAGTTTTCTCATTTTCTTTTAACGTAGCACTTATCGCATGGCAATATGAGGCAGCCTCGTAAAAAAAAAAAAACCTCGCATGGTATTCACATCAGCCAAGGTAGAACCGAGGTAGCTACCTTGTTTGTACCTGAGCCCCATATGGCTACCACGTAATAAACACCATTTTTCAGCCACATGGCAACGCCTTGTTAGAAACTTTACGGTGACAGCCTGGAGCCAAGTTACAGTGTATGTATTTACAACGCTACCTAGGCTCTGGACCAACGGGCCACTGTCACACAGTCGAAAGGCCCACGAAGCATTGCATCCTTCGTGCATCGCTCGGACAGCACAGGCTTCCAGGAGCATGTAATGACTTGGGGATGCTTCACATAGTCGGGATTAGCTTCGGCAAACTTACGAACCAACATAATGAAATGTTCGGATTATTTGAACAGCCCAGGTAAATAAGAATACCCGTTTATGGATTTTTGATTTTCCTGGGAGTTTCGATATCTTTCAAGATGATAACGCTCGCGTCCACGGTCTGCTGTATTGTAAGATTGGTTAAGGGTTCGCAAGGGATCAGTTTCTCATATGGAATGGCCGCCATAGTCTCCTGATTTAAATATTATCGAGAATTTGTTGGAACAAATGGAGAGTGAGCTTCGAGCCTCAACACTTCGTCCTGCTTCGTTTCAAAAATTTTGTCTGCGTTTGCTCGCATCTAGGACAATTGTTCATTTAGATACTTTGCAAAATCTTATATGTAGAATCTACGCCTGATAGAATGAAAGCTGTAATCCATGCAAAATGCGGTCCAATGAACTATTAAGCCTGACTGGTTTCATTGCTCCACGGCGAGACAAACTTTTCGAACGAGTTGTGTATATTAAGGATGAAACGCAGAAAAAGCGAACTCTGATTGAAATATCAGGCACTCCGAAATAAATAGAGCTATTTACTTCAGTCCTATTTGCTTCATTACGGTTATGAAAGTACTGTTTCGCTCCGTAGAGAGCAGCAATGATACTGGTGTATGTTTTCTCTGCCAGTGGTATATTGCTTACTAGTGGAAGAAATGATGATAGAGAAGTTAAATATAAAATCGTTTTGATCGCTGACTCCAACCAGGGTATCCACATGAACAGATCTGAGCTGCTGATGGATGCCTCCCAAGATCCAGAAAAGTGCAGGCTACAGTTGAGTGTAGATTGTCAGATTTATGACCTCACAAACCGAAGACTCAAATGACAACCGCAACCTTGATGAGCTTAGAGTAAAAAGCAAAAGTAATTTCATACTACTAAGGAGAGGACCAGTAACCACCCTCGGTGGTGAAGTGACAACGGTTCGGCATCGCATCAACGGAGGCGCGGGTTCGATTCCCCGGACGGCACGCTACGGATTTACACTGCGTGGAGCACTCCAGCATCGAGAGGCCAGGCGATGCACGATGAGGGATCCTAAATTGACTCTCAGCACGGACTGCTTCTTCTGCTCTTCACACTACTGGATCTTCAAAATTCTAGAATTAAGGCAAAAAGAAAACCTCGATAGGTGTATTCATTGTACCTGTATACGAGATAATAAATGATATTTGTTTGTTTTCATGCCAAAAGCATGACGTTTCCTCAATGCTACCTTCTGAATAAAATGCATCACAGCGTCGGCCCAGCTTTCTTCACTAGTCCGTAACAAATGTTACAGAAACCGCACTGCTCTAAACGCCCGCTTTTTGCTGGCAGTCTTGATAATAATTTCCTGTACGGCAAACTCCTAGAAACGCTGGGGAGCTTGGAATTTTATGCTCTTTAAATGTTATCCTCCTAACTTGGAAATTGATCGACCAGCAGGGGATGCAATTTCCTTAAAGGGAAACTGATACTACGCACCACGTTGCGCAAGCAGCTAACGTAGCGGTGGTAAAGGAAAGAACGTGTCAAGTGTTGCGTGATCGATTGGCATTGTAGGCAGGCATACATGTATGTGAAACGCAGAATCTGTAACGCTGTAGGGCAAATGCAGTTGCGAGGGAAACTGCGGTTCTAGACGTCGGTCAGTCTCTGTTCAATACCTTAACGTACTCTAGATATCTCGCTTATTTTTAGTTGAGACTTCACGGAAAGCTATTTTGCGGTATTGCGCGACTTGAAGTTAGGATTCCTGTCATCTGAAGTTTGTTGTTATGTATAAATTATAAATACAAAATTTCTTCAAGTTTTGAGAATGTATAAGAAGCTACCCGCAGAATGAAGATTCACCCCTTATTCGAATTCTTAATGCATTGGCGTATTAATTAAAGCAAAAAACATGCATATAATATATATATATATAATTTCTCAAAAGAAAGCTTGCCAAAAAGTCAAGTACACTGTGTCAGTGGAATAAATATTATCATAACATCTCTTTTCAAATCTTCACCATTCAGTGAAACATTGGCTCATATTTGCTGAAGTAGTCTAAGTTATCGGATAGTATCGCGTAATAAATAAGATGGGTATGAATGACAGAAAAACCATATTGGGAAAATTTCGTTAGGGAAACACACGAGGTACGTCAGTTTTTCACACTATCTGTCGATGTGATAATTTGCCCTCACAGTTACTCTAAGTACCTCCACTACCAGGGACCACGAGTATGCCCACGCAGCTTTGCACTCCTCCAATGCCCGGCAGATGGGCACTCCGTCATGGCGCTCCATCACTCTCCGTATCTACCCTGCTGAGAGCGTCTCATTTTGTCGACAATGGCAAGAAGAAAAGCAGGCTGATCTGGGAAATATGGGCCTCCAGGGCCTCTAGCTTTGCCGGTCCCGCACCAAGAAGCAAGAATAAAACACAACGACGGTGATGCGTATCATCATTTGCTTTGTTCAGACGGATGGAGCGCGGGGCTGTGTGCTATGGTGCAGTAGATGCGGCGGCGGTTATGTGATTGTGATACTCACGCACGTACATGAGTGGAGTACTCCTGAACCATAGTGTAGATGCATTGCACCTCACCACAGATGCCTTGCACCTAACTGCAGAAGCTTCTACTTTAATGTGGACTTACAATCAATGTACACTTATGGGAATTTATTTGCTGAACGCTGTAGATTAAGTAACAGCAACTGCACAATAGGACGTACTGTATCTTGCCAGGTACTCCAGTAGCCGTAGCAAAGAGGGAATTAGAGAAAGTCGAGGTAATTTAATTAGAACTTAGAAGATTAACAGAAAGATAAAGTGAATTTGCTTTGTAGTCGCCGTCTTTAGCAAAACAGGCAGTGGTATCTCGGCCGCTATGGGCTTCAACTGAAAATTAAGATGAGTGCGTATCATCCCTCCGAAGAAGAAACGCATCTTTCTGTTGCGAACAGTAACGCTAAGCTGGTATTTAATGGAGATAGACTGACATCCAGAACTGCAGCTCCCTCTACGACGGGCGTTTCAATACAGAATAGCTTTAATAGAATTATACTGGCGCCGGCCGTGAGAAAGTGGAGCTATTTTATGTGGCACTATAACGCGAGACTCCTTCTGAGCAATTATACTTAATTACTGCTTAATGCTATTTCGCTGTGAGAGGCCGTAAACGCACCACTTTAAACCCCGTTACCTCTACTGTACACTTGAAACGCCCGAAACATGCTTCGTCATCTCATACTTTAATTTTTTTGTGGAAAAATCATTTTTTTATGTATTACTCACTGCCAAGCTCTACAGAAACTGATGGGAGAAAGCTAGACTAAGCTGCAGAAGATGGTAATTTTAAAGAAGCTCCAAAGTTGAACGCACATTTCCCTTTGCAAATGCTGTAATCCCAACAAAGAACAAATTAGAAGTATCGCTAGGCACCCTCATCGATCCTGGTTTTTACTTTCTTACCACATCAAAATTGAATTTGCACTGAGTTCATGATGAGCAAATGGAGTATGTGATCAACAAAGGACGTGGTAAGATATTATTCGGAATATAGTAGAGCCACAGGCAGAGAGGTACAAACAAAAGCAATGTATTGTTACGGTAATAATTTTTGTCAGCTAATTTTCTTACTTTGATGGTGCAACATTTCGTGTGAGTATACAGAGTTCAGCCGCAGTGATGACATTGTTAATTAATAATATTAAAATTTACTTTAGGTATAGAGAGTTGCGTCACTGCCTGCTAAACGTACCAATTATTGCCTTGCAAATCCCCGAAAGGAATGAAAGAGTGTGCTGCTCAGCAGCATCAAAACTGGACGCGCTCACCTCATTGGATCATTGCAGTTGGTCCATGCAGTGCATCCTTCGTAACTAAAATAGGTTCCAATGTACGATCGATAAAGTAGGTTCTGTAGCAGCTTTTATCCACCGAAAATACAAAATGTGCACTACCACTGAGACATTTCCCAGAACAGTTTTGTAATTGAAGCGAACACTGATACATGATGGATATAACAATTCTTTTTTCAACAAATCGTTAAAAAATTACCTGAAAAAGCCAAAGTAGTTTGAACCGAGTTATTAGCTATTGCATTAGAGAATACTACATGAATAGGATTTCACCTGCCTACAAAACTAATGAACGAGCAATCAGACCAAGTTTCCGATGCAACGTTGCCTGTACGACCTCCGACGACGAACTCGAGTAGACAAGACACTACAGAAAATTAAAATAAGAAAAAATTCAAAATAATGCAAGAGAAACAGCCCACCGCGGCCACCAAAACCTTAACGGACAAATGTGTACGAATTCATTTCTAACATAATAAACTGCGAGTCCAGCTTAATTCATGCATCGTGCTTCTCTACCACAACATTCTCTAGAAGACTCAAAATGCATATCGGCACAAGGGACCTAGCAGAGCCTAACATTCATGCTGGTAACATTCGTAATCAGCTCTTGTGAGGTAAAATATGGTAAACTGCATCAAACTGCTAAAGAAAATAGCGACTAGACACCGCCTACCAAATAGATCAAACAATCCTAGCCAGATACATTTATCCTTCCATAAACTCCAAATTCACAAGCATCTGCACAAAGTTACCCCTACATGGGGACCAACCCCGCTCAACGTCCACTGATGATGATGTTAACCATCACGTCTAATTGCATGCAGCTGGCTTAGCCTCATCAATCATGTTTGAGTAGCACCGCCTCCCAGGTACAATAGTTATGTATATAAGCAGCTTCCAAAGCTACATCAACAACCATTGGCATTGTGAACATCCACCTTACGAACAGAGGCATCATCACCAACTGCACCTGTGCCTCTGATGATAACCACAGTAGCAGTCGAAACGTTGAGATAACCATTGACAAGCTACTGACCTGCATTATCAACAATAGTGGCGTCAGTGGCGTTTGAGAATTATAGAGAGCTAATATACGTATGTACCATCAGCGTGTAGTAAGCTTTATGTCGCCCTTACCAAAACCTGCATCGTAAGAAAGCTGTTACATTACACTGAATGTGATATGATGAATATATGGTTGCGGGTTTTATCACTAGGCAATCGCAATAAAATGCATCACGAAAGCGCAACGTTTAGCTTAAAGCGACACAGCTCGGATGGACTGCAGGCGCAGCTTCGGCTGACGTCTGCACTTTGCCTGTACCTGCCGCCTGCAACTGCCTAACAAGCAACTGCTGTGTTTGTGCTGACGGGAGGTGTGTTTGTGGGGCAGCGGCAAGTGCGTCCTATGCTGCCGAGTAATGCCGGTGTTTTCTACCACTGGTCTGCAACAATATTAATATCAACAAGGCTGAAACCTTGAAAAATCCGGAAAAATATACGTTCCAGAACCTTCAGTTCGGTAGCACGTGTCATAAAACAGTGTATCAATGAGTCTAGGTTGCCGGTTTAATATTTTCCTATATATCATTAATTTGTGGCAGAAGCTCTGTAGACAATTTGTAAGGAAAAATAAAGCTCTGTCATACGTCTTTAGGTAGCTACCTGACTAGCAAAGACTTTTGGGCTCAAGATAGAGAGATGGACTACTACTACAGTAGATGAAATAGGCAAAATATGACAACATGAGTAATTACCACGTTATGCGCACTTAGGGCTCATAAAGCATTTTCTATCGTTTATAAAGTTTAGCAATTAGTATTTGGGCTACAGAGGGTTTTCCACCTGTTTCTCAATGATATGCATTCAGTGGGTGTACTTATACTGATAGAGCTAAGATAGGCTACCTATATCTTAACCTAATAAGCTACCATTCGGGATTCTAACGGGCTTCCCATCTGGTGCTCGCAGGGGTTCTCAACCATTTACCCATTACTCCCATACTAAAAATTCATAGCCATCATAAAGTGGCAGAAAAACAACGAAAAAAAAACTAAGAAAGAACCTTTATAATTATCGTTCAGGTTCTACTTCAGGTACTTCAATTATTTACCCTTGACTATACAATATTTTCCTCTAGGGTTAAATTTATCCCCGGTAGAGAACCTCAGGATTCACTGATGTACTGGCGAAAGAATGTTGACGGTACAGCTCCGTTAATAATTTATACGTAATGCAATTCAGCGATAAACAACTGACTAGTGGAGTACGCTGCCCCATTATTACCGTTCGTGAAAAAAGTACCGATCGTGGACCACACATTACTAAGTAATGTTTAGTTATATGGTTTCCAAAACGGGTTGAGCTACAAAATATGATATGCGGTTTGACTCTACAACATGTTAATGTTGGATCAATATCGAGTTATCTTCGAGTGGTAGTGTGTTTATACGTAAGCGTTTCGGCTATTATCAATACATGTCTCCAAGATGCATTGTTGTTGTTAGTGAATCTCTTCAAGGCATGCCATGACTGTTACTAGTGAAAATCTCGAAAGCATGCCATAACTGCCGTTACTCAATCGCTTCAAAACATACAACAACTATCAGAATGGAAAGAGGCTGAATCTAACATGCAATGGCTGTCATCAGAGAGTCACTCGAAGGCATACAGTGTCTGTCACCAGTGTAGCGCTCCAAGACATGCATTGGCTGTTATCACAAAGACTCTCCGAAGTGTGTCGTGGCTTTTATCAAACCGGCGCTCGAAGATAGCGCAAGCAGCAAAATTTTTCCATTTTCCGCTCCGGCAAATTGGTTTGAATTGGTGTGGGCTGCGCACTCCCTTGGAGCACTGCAGCGGCGACCGTCCCACGGGTATGAAGAAACTAAGAGCTGCGTACCTGCAGAGGTGAGACAATGTTTGACAGAGTGGTACACTGCATCTGTCTTCGAGCTACGACGGCGATTCATTCCTAGGAACCGCCGGAAAGCAATTTTCTGCTCAAGTTGCAACGAAATCCGCCTATGTCACATGCGCTGCAGACGCAATTGCAGTTGAAGAAAATCAGCAGAGCTGCGCTATCGCAAATTGTAAGGGGCAGCATAGGCTGCAGGAGGTAGCGTATACTGCAGATGTAATTGGAAAAGTTGGAACTAGCGACTGAAATTTTTTCATTTTTGTGAAACCACAAATCGTGCCCAGGCCTCTGCAAATCAGATCGGTTTTTTAATCCGTTCCTGCTTCATTATGATTTTTAAACGTTTTTCTAGCTGGTAAAATTATAGGATCATTATTGTCAAAGAAATCAGCAAACCACTTCCAGTGCCTCAGTTCTGTACAACTACGCTAAGTACAAACTGTAAACATGACAGTAGGTTGGTGCTCGCATGTATAGTTGAGGTTCCAATTCCAATTCCATTAGCAGGGTGATGTGCATCAGGCCATGGGCAGACCCGCAACATCATATCTTTGGATCGATATACCTGCGTAGTTCTAAATAATACATGTTTTGCCACCATATGGTAG
>LQNS02278002.1:114631-126581 GCA_001587735.2 Parhyale hawaiensis
ATATTATCTTCTGCTCTTCTATCACTCCTAAAACCATTCTGTTCCTCACCCAGCACTCCCCTTCGCTCAACACACTTGCTCAGTCGGTCATTCAAGATAGCACAGAAGATTTTCCCTATCGTGTTTGCAACGGTGTTGCCTGGTCGGCGTGTTGACACCTTGACCAACAGGAGGAATTTCAGCTGCTCCCCAGCTAGGCTGAGACCAAGAACCAGTTAACTGCCAGGAACTTTGGGCTGTTAATTGCTGAATAAACAGATGAAGCTCCAATTACTGTGCTTGAATAGAGCCTCAATATCACTTTTTTTAAATTGCAACGGTGTTTCTCATACTTACATACATGTTTGGGTCCTGGTATAGCATGTGACATACCTCAGAGTCTGTGTTAGCCGTTAGGTTAGAATGGGTAAGAATAGCTACACAAGCGTAGGTTTACTTTACCTAGAAAAGGTGCCTGCCCTTATTTGTAAGCACAAATATAATTGTTTCATATCAGGGCAGCACCCAGTCATTTACACGCGTATAAAAAAGAAACACCCAAGAGATGGTGCAGGTTGCCGACACTGGTGCAGGAGTAGCAGTCTAACAGAATTAGCAGGCTAAACTTGAGCAACTAAGTCCTAAAACTTGGGGTCGCAACTTGGTGCTCCGAAGAGAAAGTTAGCAGCGAGGCCGCCCGAATGTTAAGGAAGCTATGAGTGCAGCTGCCAGACGATGCCGACTGCTAAAGTGATTGATGAGGGAAGTGAACTGACACTTGTAACCTCGATATGGATATCGTCGTCGTAAATTGCTCCATCATTCAGTTCATAATATTTTTTTGTTTTCTTATCTGGGTGAGTGCATTTTCATACAAATGATCGTATACTTGACACTTGTTAGCATTTACATGAGTCAAGGCAATTTGTCAGCAGAGGATTTAGGCTACTTCGCTCAGAACATCATTGAAAAAAAAAAAAAAATAGCTACCGATATCACAGGATGATCGATACCTAGCAGGTAACTCTTGCAACAGACGTTATTTAGCTCGCAATACCCACAATGGCAATAATTAATTACTAGCCGCAATACTTTGTTCTTCATTATTCACAGAGATTCGCCACCCTTGATTTAGAGCTTCCACTACATACGAACGCAACACTATATGTAGTTACAACGCTGACGGTAGGTTGACGTGAAAGCAACAGTCGCGCAAAAAACGGATCGCGTCACACGAGTGACGGAATAACTGACTCAAGCATTGCAATGATTCCCAATATAGGGTGAAGTCGGGAAAATTAATCGGTTGAGAACACTATTATAGCTGGCAATGGAATGAATTACCAAAGATGCACTGCAGTGGAGGGAAAGCTGAAAGCGATGTGGTACCAGTGCACACTGCCGTCCTAAATGACGAAAATTGAAGTTGGCACCTGTTCAGTGTTGTTATTGTTTGCGGTCACGGCTCTACTGCAAGGAGGATGTAAGGTTAAAGTGATGCTAAGTCTCTCTAATGTCAGTACTAAGAATGAAAAACTGGGATGCGGCGTCCTCAATATGTTGGACACAGTATCCATATGAGAAATACATGAGATTTATTTTAATATTATTTGTATAGCACCCACTGGAGCTGCAGTTTGATCTTCCCAGCATATGTTAATGACCATCAGTGCTGCCAATTCCACTTTGGTAAGCACTTAAGCATTCTTATAAAGACGAGCCCCAGTTACAGTCATTGCAGTTGATTTCTGCTAGTAAGAATAGAATAAAGAAGCAGCAGTGATTTTTAGTTTTTATTTCCTGCCTCAGTTAGAAAAGTATACAATAAGTATCAGTCGAGTAGCTTCAGGACCATGTATTGAATTAGAGTTTTGTTTTTGGTATTTACTTGGTGGGTAAAAAATAATAGTACTAATAATTTCCTATCGATCCAACATCTGCTTGAGGTACCTCATAAATTCCTTAACAAAATAGGCAAACTTCATCGGTAATATAAATACTGGTCATATATTCAATTTCATTCAATAGAACTGTCAACCCAGTGATAGTGGCCTCGAGACGGCGTCTGAAGGTTTTGCTGGTCTTGGTACCGTAGTCCCGAGACTGGACCTACCCAGTACTTTGGACTAACCAAGCCATGGATCCTGCTTTGTGTTCGCCTTATCAACATCAGGTACGTTTGTTGGATCGAGAGTGATATTTCTGTCCATCTTAATCATCTGCATACATGAGAGACAGAGGAGGTGCGAAATATATAAATAATACACACGCGATTGTATTGTGGTGTTTTGATGACACAAATAAATCTATAAGCTTAACTAGGCAAATAGTTATATGTTGGTCATAATAACAGTGTTTTTATAATATGGTGGCACCGGAACTCGAAGAAAAGCTGACGGGCTTTTCCAAGTTAAGCTTTTATATTTGTCTTTGTCTCTTGTAAGAACAGTGTTGAAAAATTCAGCGGCATCAGGAGTCTTCCAGCCCTACTGCGATGCGGGGCTCTTTGATCTATCATGCAGAGCTTGACTGGCCGATATGCATACAAAGAATGAACTAATTACCGTCCGAGAATAGCCCTCGTCATGAAAAAATAAGAACGATCGAAATACCTACCAAGTTATGTAAGTATGGTCCAGCAGCTTTGCAATTTGTTGATCTAACCATGCTAGGCAGGAACAAATCGCATCATTTACAGCTGCTTGCTCGTCCTTTGATTTGAGGATCGAAAACGCTATCGCAGCCCATTTAATTTCTGTAACGTATAACCTTCCTCCCTCTCACGCTACTAAGAATCAAAACATGAATTAAATTGCAATTTTTTGAGTCGGCAACTAATTTCATTATCCAACAATACCGACCATGGAACGCGGCTGCATGCTATTCGGATCTAAGGAGGTCTAGCAATAAGGGCCAATTGACATCCTGCCTATCGTTTCCAGATCATTTACTGGTTTCACTAAATTACTTTGGAATACATTATGTTAATTTAAGCTAAATTCTACAGTACTAACCTATCGTAACTCAACATAGGCTAGCCTGATCTAGCCTAACCCCTTTTTACCTTACTTAATTAAACCTCGTTTTACACAACCGTCACAAGCATAACCTGACCCAACTTAACATTCGCTAAACTAACCAATTCTGATCCAACATAACGTAACCTAACCCAACCTAATCTACCCTATTCTAACCTGACCAAGCTTAATCTAACCTAATATAACCTCACCACAAAGTGAATAGTAAAAAATAACTGAGTTGAATTAATAAACATACTGAAGTGATAGACGGCCTCCCGGGACTCCTGCTGGATACCAAGCTGAGAACAATGTCGCCCTCAAACAGCTTCCACTTAATTAAGATATTCAACTATCGATTTCAGTATTACTCGATGGGAGAACATTGGGCATCTTGAACTTAATTTAACTGAAATTTGCTTCATCACCTCTTTTTTCTAATGATTTGAATGAGTTTCCATTATTTCAACAGCTTCATCACATAAATGTTTAATGTGGAAAATATTTTTTATTAAACACTGTTTACTCTGGTAAATACAATATTGGCTGATGAATAAAAAAACGGGGCACCCTCGTATGAACTTAGTTATAGAAACTACTTTTTTCGGTGAGGGTTGGGGGGGACCCTGTAAGATACATTAAATAGGTTCTGAATATCAATATAAGGAAAACGACAGCAGCAGAGAGCCCTTTTTTCCTGAAACATACCATCCCGGCTGCTGAGTGTTAAAACAGATTTTCTCAATCAGTGTCGAACAAGAGTACGGCCTAGCCACATGCACCGACTCTATTAGATCGTATTTTTATGTAGGTATAACAAAATAGTCTGAAAAAATTTCTTAATTAATGAACCGCATAATTATGATGGAAATGTCCGATGCAGGCCCTGGAGTGCTTGTCAGGAAAAATTCCGGTGCATTAATTTTACAGGAAAGTGATTGCCCGTCCTGAGAATGCGATAATACTCGATTTCGTTCGATAGACACCATAAACTGGTTGTCGACGTTAAACTTCAAAAGTTACAGACTTATTCGAGAAACAAGTGTAAGTTTTGCCCTTGAATGATATTTAACGTACAGTGTTGTCGCGGTATACTGCGCAAACTTAGCACTTGGGAAATAAAACAGGAAGAAAGGCTATATAGAATGTAAAATTGAGTAAAAATGTCTATTAATATTGACACTGCAATTATCGTACAGAAAATATCAAAGTGACAACAACTTCAAACAAGACCTATTGAAGATATGAGAAACGTCATTATGGTCTTCGTTAGTGGCGTCATGGCACCGGTGACGGCGTCTTGCTAGCGACTGGTGGTTCCGTTCACTGATGGAGTGACGTCACAAAGGGAGGCCTGCAAAAGATTTCATGCCATAAAATTTACATCTGTGAACTGACCTGGAATGATTCCCTGCCATAAATTTTACCTCTGTGCACAGACCTGGTCCATCGGTGGCCTGAACCTAGCATGGCTTTGCACTAGTGTTCTCATTAAATGTACACCCTAGAAACGTATGCGGACGTGGAAATGAGGAAGCTCATTCTTTTGAATAGCGTGTGGAGACACACTAGACAAAAGAGCAAGTTTTCTCATTTCCTCGTCTGCATGCGTTCCTGTGTCAATTTAAATAGTACAGTAAGTAAAGAATTGTGAATAATAAGTCCCTGTAAGTTTGAAGACGTGCACGAAGCTTAACTGACGGCACTCGTTGAGAAAAGAGAACTTTGATGGCTAACATTTTAACACCTTTTTCGGTAAACTCAAAGCTGTGTTCCGAGGGGCCACCATGTGATTCGGACAATTAGCTGAAAAAACTCATTTTTTTGAGTAACGTGTGTCACCGCCTTTAATTTCAGAGTGCTGTGCGGCCTCTCGATCTGCGGCGTTATCTATTGCTGGTGTTTCTTCTCATGTAAGACAAAGTTTGGAAGACTTGGGGTTGGAGGCTCAGTGACTGTCGTCAGGCCGAAATTCGGAGCCGCCACCTGGCCCAGTTCAAGCTACAAAGGCCTTCGTTAGGACATACCTCAATGATAACTATGCATGCCCTACAACCCACCCATTTTATTACATATATCATTCTTGCAATAACTGAGAGCGGGCCAGGATCACAGGCTGTAAAATATTAAAAAAGTACGGACTATGGAGATTGGTGAAAGTGGAGAAATAAGGTATTGCCCAGAACAGGTAATGGCTAGCTGTTCTACGTTTTCATCCTCCAAAATTAAGGTTGCGGCGTTGGATGGTGAAAGTCCCACTTCAACCCCTGGTCTGCAAAATTTTACGACTTCGCTTGTTAGTTATTTGTAGGGGACCGACGCTGACTGCGTAACATAACTAGCAGTTAGATTGGCCATTAATTTCGACCAACTACACATTTTCCAAAATATATACATAAATTAGGCTAAAGAAGAGTCTTCTCTTGACATATACAGTGATATTTTGCATTATTAGCGCTATTTGGAGCCTTCAATTCCAATATTTCCGAAATAATTACCAACTAGAAAAGTGACTTCAAACTAAGTACCCAAAATCATAAACATACACAAGAATTAACGTTTAAGGAATTTCTTTCTTTATATATACAATAAAAACTTGCATTATAATTATATTTGTTTCATTTGGAATGTAAAATTTTTAATCAGTTGATAAAATATAAATAGCTAGCATTAGCAAGATTGTTTGAACCAAGTAGATATTCCTTCTCAAAGGTAAACTCATGGCATAAGAAAAAAAACGAGAAATTCTCTACTTTTGCAATATCTTTGATCATTCATACTCCTCAAGACCATAAATACAGGAAAAATATGAAATATTTCACATTTTGTAAAATAGTTTTCTTGAGGCAGAGTCAGGCTCTATATTCCGACCCCGAATCTAGGAGCCAGTGTATTTCCGATGCACTCCCAACCCCCCCACCCGTCTCATGAAAAATCAATGACTTCGCAACTCTGGTTAAAATGAACTGCGTGCCAGCCAATATTAGCTGCGTTCGTTCCCACTGGAAGCGCTAAATATAAAACAAACAAATTAAGCATGCAGCACCCCATTGCCGAATGATAGTTCAATGACACCTGCTAAGATATATTCAATTCTTTTGCCAAATGAATAATTGGATTCTTATTCATATACTTTTTCCAATATTATCACTAAGTTTTCAGAACACTCATTGAAGAGTTTATTGTTTCTCAGAAATTCTTCACGACATTTCTGGCAGTGAGCCCTAACTACTTTACGCTATTTTTATTACATACAGTTAATATCTGTATACATATTCTTTATTGAAGAGATGATACTACGTCAACTTTGACTGGTTTCCCCTTAGTTTCGATGGCTTTTTGAGTCTGCTAGGCGCACCTTTCCCCCCCCCCCCCCTTCCCCCCAAAAAACTCGTTATGTAATTTCCTCCGTATTCTATTGACTTTGATCTTTTTGACATAAATTTGTCAAAAACTTGTGTCATGTTTTTTTTTAGCTAACAAGTAATCGAAATGGTTGATTAAAGTTCATTGCCTATAAAAGAATTTATAACCTTTAAACAATTTCAGGCAGAAAGTTTTCCAAAAAATTCTATCGGTACTATTTTCGAATAACACCACAATCAATTTACTGTGAAATTAGTAGCCTTTATGACTGAGCCAGCCATGTACAGCTAAGTCGCAAGGAGTATTTATCGACATCAGTACTATAAAATAATTCACGTCGTGTTTTTATTTATTTATTGATTTATTTATTAATTCATTTATTTATTTATATATTTATATCTTTCCTATCACGCTCTATGGGAAAAAGATAGGAGAAAATTCAGATTTCAAAATGTAAAAAAAAGTGGGGTACCTTGCAGTCTTTTTCTTCTGCGAAAAAAAAAAAAGTTGGGTACCTTGCAGTCTTTTTCTTCAGTATTAGATAGGGGAAAAATAGAACTAATAAGATAGGAGAAAATTCAGATTTCAAAAGGCGAAAAAAAAACTTGGGTACCTTGGAATCTTTTTTTTTTCAGTGTTAGATAGGGGAAAAATGAGGAAGCCCAAAAGACGGCGGGGGTTTTGGTGAAGTGTTAATTTTTGCCGTCATTTATAACGACGGCACAGGCCAATAGTTGCATAATATGACAGACATTGGAAATATCAAGTACGTGCTGTCGGGGTAAATTAGAATAGGCAGAGATGCAGTGAACTCTTTCAATGTTCTAAATTTGCTTAGACAGCACGGGCATATGTGCAAATACGTTTACCCTAAGCATTTTCTCACTATACGTTCCTGATACATGATACATATAATAGGTACAATATCTGCAATATCTGATTGCATGAGAAATTCTGATTTGAACCAAGGTGCAGAATGAAAGAGTAACGTATCTAACTTACAAACAAGATAATTACAGCAACAACTGAATCAAGCTGATTTTTGAGCGCTTAGAAGTAAAGAATTTGATTATATGAAGAGCTTGTTTCAAGCAGTTTTCCAAGCAGTTTCTTCTCTTCCATGGCGTCGATGCTCTAGCGCAGAAGTCTGGGGAGACGCTAACTCTCCTTGAGTTTTCTACTTACAAGTTTACAACTTTTATACCTTGAGCTGCTTACTGTGTTTGAAGCAAAGGGATTGTCTGTCGCTAGAGAGCGCTGTGCACATTTTAATTTTCCTTTCAAAAGCAGGTAATGAATGACTCTAGTGTTGCACCGACTGTGCCTACAGCTCTCACACACAGGAACTCCAGCCATCTCTAAACAGGACGGACAATCACTTTTATTCAAAATTAGATTCTGTAATCAGGCACTTTGGGTCTGCGTCTCAAGGTAAACTTTTGAAATTATTAAAGATCAAAAAATAGCGGGCTACGATTTGATGAACAGAAAGTGGCTGCAGATGAAGCTAGAACTGCGTTAAGGGCGGTAATGATGGCAGACAGTGTACAACATGCAGTAGAATATACAGACGGCAAGTTTGCATTACCCCGAGATACGATGACTCAGTTCCACAAGTAAAGCAACTATGCAGTGAACGAAAGAAGTTTGCACAGCAGTGAATTATGATTATGAGGGAGAGACTTACAAAAATGTTTATCCAACACCTAAGCGATGCATTTGAGTCAGTTGCAGCCACTGGAGTATTGCATCCATTTATGACAGCGATACACCTGAAGCGCATCTTGGGGAAATACGCTACCGCTAACCGACAGCAATGGACGGTGTGTCGCGTGATTTGGGTTGCGTCGGCGGGGGCAGTAGGCTGCTGAACATGATATTACGTTTTTCTCATGCAGCAAACTCACGTCGCTAGTTGTACTGGTGAGACATTAACCTAAATCATATCAGCGCAGCCGCAGAATGATACATGGGCCGCACACCGCACTCAACAGAAGATCAAGAGAACGCCCAGCAGTCCAGCAAGAGCCCAGCCGTAGCCTGCAGCATCAGACAAGCAGGAGCGCACAGCAACACCGCTGTTTGGCAAGGGTTTCATTAACGATCCTTAGATTCCAGGCACCGAAGTTTGTCTTAAGTTTTTCAGGTAATGACTTGGAGCGGCTACTGGCTCCTACCTCAGGCACCGTGCCACACGTTTGGTACACGGCCGTGACAGGCGTGTGGCACAGGGCCGTGATAAGGGTGTGGTACAGGGCCGTGACAGGCGTGTGGCACAGGGCCGTGACAGGCGTGTGGCACAGGGTCGTGACAGGCGTGTGGCACAGGGCCGTGATAGGCGTGTGGTACAGGGCCGTGATAGGCGTGTGGTACAGGGCCGTGATAGGCGTGTGGTACAGGGCCGTGATAGGCGTGTGGTACAGGGCCGTGATAGGCGTGTGGTACAGGGCCGTGACAAGCGTGTGGCACAAGGCCGTGGCAGACGTATGGCAGCGGACCATCGTGTGGCTCGGTAACTCTTTACCGCCTCTCTCTGAATCTGCTTACGAACGGCTTCACTATGGACACATTGTATACTCGTAAGGTACCAGGTGACACCACACTAAACAATTTTTTACGGGTATTTTAATTACGGTACGAATATACAGAGCAATATGTTCAACCTCTGAAGCTACCAGGTGCAGTTTGCTTCTTTCTAGTGCACCATTCTAAAAAATATATAGAGATAGAACTTGTTCTCAATTTAGCATACGAAGAATATTGCATACGAAATGCCTACAGAAACTTTGCAGCACGATTTAACCAATACGAGTTGAAGCAGGCTTTACCATTTAGTACCTAAAACTAATTCACGAAACCTATAAATCATTCCTTAGTGGTATTTGCGATCTTACGTGGCATCAGACGTTATCCTGCTACTAATAACGCATAACTTCAGTCGTGGTCCTCAAGGAGCATACAAAAAATCATGATGAAAATACAGAAATAAAAAAAGAGGCACTGCGCAGAAGGCAACGCCTGGCCATAATTATAATGCAGAGCAGCAGTTGTTGCCGAGCGCGCTTTTTTCCTCTCCGAATTGCGGGCAGTGACAGCGCTCCCACACTGGAGCCAAATAGCTGCTCCTTTAGATGAAGAAAACGTTTGCGCGTTAGCAATAATTGACGAACCACAGCGGCTGATGTTGTGGTGGAAACGTCTCTACTGTTTACGTCAGCACACCCGTGTCCACAGCTCGGTAGCCTGCCCACCATTATAGTGACGTCACGGGGGCAGCCAGCGGTAATGTATCGACATTAATCTTGCATTACGGACCGACCTAGTGGCCTGATGATCTAGGTTCAGCAGTAGCAGTACTCCTAACGTTTGCCATCGTTTCACCAGCCGCAAGTTCATAGAGCACCGAAAGTCTCATTAAATCGCAGGTATATTCTGAACAGATCATTGGAACACGCATTAATAAGAACGTAAGAGCGCCAGCAAACCATCTTAAAGTTAACTCACTACGCATACCCATTCTCTAAGAGCTTCCATTGCTATTAGCTACCAGGAAGATCCACCCTAGACCAGACCACGCTCTCATCAGGCCACCACCTCACTTTACTGATGACCTCCACGGCCGAAACAATTCTTTCCATTCTCGCTCCATTGGTGCCAGGTATCTGTGACAGAAACGCTTTAGCGGAGGCTGAAACAAATGAAGATTCGATCTCATTTTAGGCCCTTGGCTGCCAGCAGTCTTTGTTTGAGTTGTTTTGAGACCATGTAAGAAGTCAGACTTCTGGTTTGCTCCTATATAATATAGAAGGCTGTAGATTCTTCATACATTACTGCACCGATAGAATACTGTATTGCCAACGTGACTTACAAAACGGGGGTTTTGTGGAGATTCGAACGATGGTTATGGCTAGAAGAGGCATGTTAGGATTCAGACGAAATATTTTAAGGTTAGACGAGTGCTGTAAGGGTCAGACGTAGTATATACGGATTAGAAGTGGTGTGTTATTGTTAGATATGGTATGTACGGATTGGACAGATACGGTCGGATTAGACGAGGAACATTTGAATTAGATAAAGTATATTAGGGTTAAAAGAGGCATGCTAGGGTTACAATATGTATGTTTGGATTAGACGAGGCATGTTAGGGTAAAACGAAGTATACTAGGTTTAGACGAGCAATGTTTGGGTAAGAAAATGTATGTTAGGGCTTGCAGAGGTATGTTAGAATTAAATGAGGTATGTTACTGTAAGACGAGGTACTACATACAGTATTAATATTAGACGAGGATATTTGAATTAGACGAGTTCTTCTAAAGTTAAAAGTATGTTAGAGCTAAACGAGGTGTGCTAGGATTAGATGAAGTATGGTGGAGTTGGACGAGGTATGTAAAGGTTAGAAAATACATGATAGGACTCAACGAGGTTTGATAGGTTTAGAAAATGGATGTTACAGTTAGACATACGGAGCTTGTTGGTGGCAGAAGAGGTACATTTGTGCTCACTAGTTTAAGACCGACTGAAAAACTAAAAAAAAAAATACTATTTTGTATGTATACATTTCAAATTTTTTTAACTTTTTTACTCATTCGTAAACAGGGAGGAAAACAGTTTAATTAGAATCCTACGAACTGGTCAACGATTTAAGACCAGCTCCCAAAAAGTCTAAGTGGAGGGAAATTCATGGATTTCACCTTGGATATAGCCACTATGTAAACATGTCACTGTGTCCAAAGCCAACAAACTCTCCAACGTGGTCCGATCGTTAAGCTGCATATACAAGGTTTGCCACAGTATGCAATCGCAGCTGAGATCAAAGACAATGAAAGAGTGATTTGCTACTTCCTGAAAGATCCCCACAGCTAGCAGAATTTAGCTAGAAAAAAAAAATTAACATTGAATAAGTGAATCTGTAGGGCTGTCGGTAGAGATATATGGGACAATCTTCGAGACAGATTGAGACACTCACAGATGCCGATCACAGTACAATAACCATAAAGCGGCATATCAGGCAGAAGGCTTGAAGAATAAAGAGCGCCAAGAAGGGTTTTGTCTGCTTCCACGTCACAAAATACTTCATTTATAGTGTAGTTTGCCACGAAGACTCAAAGAGGAGAAGCTGAAAACCGAAAAGGAATTTTTTCTCTGACGAAAATAGCTTAACATCGACGGTTCTGAGGGCTTCCAACGTTACTGACGCGATAAAGAGTTTCCCCTCTTGACATATTTTCTGCACGGCACAGCGGCGGAGGTTGCGTTATAGTGTGGGTTGCCGTTCCCTCCAGAGGCGCATTACTTCAGTATGTACAGAAACGCCAAATATCAACTAGTAATTACCTCCGCCAAAGAGGTTATGTTTTCGTCGTGTTTGTCTGTTTGTCTCTTTGTCTGTCTATCTGTTTGTCTCTTTGTCGGTCTGTCTTTCTGTCTCTGTGTCTGTCACCAGGATAACTCAAAAAGTTATGAACCGATTTGGATGAAATTTACAGGGATTGTTAGGTATGTTAGGAGGAACAGATGATTAACTTTTGGTGAAAATATGTTCATCCGTTTGTTTGTTTGTCTGCGTCATTTTTCTCGATGCCATAACT
>LQNS02278002.1:126915-145978 GCA_001587735.2 Parhyale hawaiensis
CATAACGTTTGTTAACAGTATAACTCAAAAAGTTATGAACGGATCTTCAAAAAAATTGAGCAAGCTGTTACTAATATAATAAGGCACAAATGATTAGATTTTGGAGTTTATGCAAAGAAAATTATGATTTCAGAGCCAATTTGAATTTTTGCTAATTTGGCTCACTTGGCGGAGGTATGCGCTCTCAGAGTGCTCTAGTTTTCATATGTTACAAAGCTAGAGCATCTATAACGATGGAGGACCCTCGTCTTCGAGGCGATGGATGATTCTTCCAATAGAATAGATAATACAGTAGACCACAATAGCCGCCTGACCAAGAGTTTCTTCGTGGATAATGATGTCTCTCTCCATTCCGTCGCATAGCGTGTTCTCTATATTTGAATCCAATCGAGAACGTTTGGAGATGGATGGTCAGGAATGCCTACAGCAGTGGCCAACAATTTGAGATCGTACGGTAAATTAACTACGTGATGCTACCTTCACCGCTGGGAGTGATTATACTCTTAATCCTATAGAAAACCTTTATTCCAACCGTACACTGTAAAAAACTTTTAAGTGAAATGACAGGTGTCCGGCAGCCCATTCGCCGAACACTTTCCAACTTTCTGTTTAATCGTACCAGGAAGTATTTAGAGGTTCCGTCAATAAGCGGATTCTTTTCTGTAACAGAAACCAAAACAACTTCCCGGCAGAATACAGATTGTGAAATTTCATTCCGTTGTTTGTGGTTCTTTTGAAAAAGCAAGGTGCCCGGGCCGGATTCGAACCCACGCCCATTAAACTTTGAAGGCAGCGCCCTAGCCAATCGAGCTATCGAAGCTCTGCCTACACGGTGGTCAAAAGAGGGTCATGTGTATCCAGCACAAAATTTTTTTGCAAAGTTATGATCGGATCTTCACGAAAATTGCTGAAACGTTAACTATTGTGTAGCCGCAGTTCTGTAACCGGCTCCTGAAAAAAAGAATCCATCCGACCTGTAAGAGTATGGGATCGCGGCCCTTCTTATATAGCCAGCCGTGTGGTGCGCGACACGGCTACCTAGTTATTCTACGCGCACAAGTTTTCATTTGTATCGTGTGTATATATATATATTGTTTATTGTTAACACAAAGTTGCGAATTGCTTGTAAGATAATTAAATTGATTTCTGGCTACTTTCAGACAACCCTCAGAATATTTGCAACCTGTTCAACACTATCCTATTGATACAACTTTAATTACTGGTTTACGATGTCTCCATGTTATAGTTCACCTGTGGAGTCACGTTTCATTTTCACTGCCATGCCTTGTACGTTTAGCGGCCCTGAACCAAACCGCTACCTACCAGTGTTGTGCCAATAGACCATTAATAAACTGTGAAACTCGTATCAAAATATTCTTCAACCACCAATTCCTCGTGTCAGTGCGATGGTAAGGAAGGCCGCCCATGCAAATCAGCCAGTGGCGATAAAGTAGGGACTTCGCTTCTACATATTGAAAAGCACGAATGATTAGAGTTTGGTGTTGATACAAATAAAATCATGGTTTCAGAACCAATTTGAATTTTTCGTTAACGTTGCCTTGCTTGGCGGAGGTATGCGCACTCAGAGTGCTCTCTATAGTTGGTATTGTAAACTCTCTAACAGGTAATGGCCCGGGAAGTTCAAGCAAGTGGATAGATACGCTAACATAGAATTTCAAGACCTGGAATCTGACGGACACGAGGAAAACTTTCCGGTAACACGCCTATCAACAGACAGTTCCCGGTGATACTACAGAAACAATGCATTAATCTCCGTAATTAAACGGAACGTAATATTCTTTCTGGGAACAACGTGAAGTACAGGCTCTTCCAGTGAAACGACGGACGCTTTAGGTGGATTTATATAACGGAGAAAACTACAGACATTTTTCTAGTTTCTACCCGTTGAAACGCTGAATTTTTTTACAGTGTCGTGCAACTAATTTTTGTAGTTATCAACAAAAATGAAGCCATGACTTATTGTTAAGTCCCTTTTTTCAGCGTCAACACCGTCATTAAAGTTTTCCTACTTTCTGACTTGCTGGTCCTAAAATCATGGCCAAGAGTGTACGTTGGGGTAGACGAGGTATGTTATGGTCAGACGAAGTAAACGAAGGAAATACCACAAATAAGGAAAGGTTAGCTTAATTAGCATCTGGTCAAAACTGGTGGATAAATTCTCGTACAAGTACCCGTTTGAAAATTCAGTATGGAAGTTCCTGTAGATGTTGCACGCCTTTTTTAATTTTTATTATAGTACAACTAAATTCCTTAGCCAAAATTCACAAAATACAGTAGGTGTTTTTGAGGCCATTCAATGGATTTGCTGAACTAGGAGCCAGGGTATGTTGCAGAAGTTTTCCAAACCGTTTGGAACATTGTTGAAGGTCGTGGTTTGCTTTACTTAATAGCAGAGTCGAAATTGCGTAGCGTAATTAGAAAGGTCTGTTGAGCCATACCAATCGACAAGGGAAGGAACGCTGCTGTCGCGCAATCATCTGGGTGTTCAGTACGGCATGTAACCTAGTTTATTGCGGTTTTGGAGACAGTATACGCGGCAGTGCCGACTTTAAATTATGTCATTAGAGTTTTTATTCAATACTGTATTATTGAATTTCACCCGTCAATTAACTGTAATTTAAAATCGTCCTGTCTATAGATGCGCATAAGCTTTTAAAATATTTTCTACTGTACGGCCTGGACGAGCGTACGTCCAGTGAAACACAAAACCCCCTCTCGACCGCAAGCATTTGGAAGAACTGGAGAGCAGGCGACACTAAATCGCAGGCAGGAGCCGCTCCGCAGCAATGAGCCTCGTTTATCTCTGCTAATTATGTTCGTGTAGAGAACGGGCGCCTGAATGTGCGACAGTAGGAACAGTTAGCGACTGCATGTGCGGCGCAATATCCGACAGTCACATGGTGTCTTTGGTAGCTGGTGTCCGTATGACCATATGCTCTTGAAATGCCTGACAACATGTTGCTCTACGCGACTATCAGTAGAAACGATGCATCAATTACACAAATATATGACTTTTTCGCGTGACCGAGATATTAGGATGATCAGTGACATGCTCCGATACTTCTTATCTAGCAGCGCTTACCTTCAATTGAATGAATCAAGGAGAATAATAATAGAAGTTCACACACAACCTAGAGCTCATATGGGGATATACATCAATTACGAAAGGGCAAATAATAACGAGAACATATTTAGCACACTAACAACTAGACGGCGACAACGTTCAATTATGACTCTCTTGTATTACGCGTAATTTTCAATACCCAAACGTCCAGGACATCATCTCAATCAAGCTGTGCTCTTCCATTGGTTACCACACTGCGCTGTCAATCGCCAAAACATGGTGCACCCAGACTGGCTGCTAGCCTGCTAGCATTGCACAGCCAGACGCTGATAGCAGTGCGCAGCCAGTCGCTGCTAGCAGTGCTCAGCCAATCGCTATTGGCTGGTTCTAAATATCGAAAGGCAACGAAGAGCAGCGTAAAGCAATGAAAAACAGCAATATATAATGAAGGGCAGCAGAAATCTTGAAAAACAGAAAACACTGCAAGAATTCTTATAAAATTACGCGAAACATAGTAGTGCTACTACCAACTCTCCCGGTAGAGCTGGCCAGACGCGACGGAAAGCACATGTAACTACTATGAACTGAACCTTTTCTACACTGTCCTAACCTACCCTAGTTCTTAAACATAGCTCGTGTAACCCTATTCTAACCTGGTTCCAGTACCTAGCCCTTATACACCTAGCAGTCATCGCGAGAATAGTCGACGCGTCCACCTGTTTTGCAGCATGTCAGTACCGAAACTACCATCTTTGCAACCGGTCGTATGCAATATTGATTTACTACAGCTATTCCTTATCGCGTCATATGAATGGGATGGCACATACATAGATGAAATAACTCATATGCAATTCATCTATCGTCCCAATAGCATAGAATCTAATTACATCCGCAGAGGAGGTTATGTATTTATCGTGTTTGTCTGTCTAATTGTCTGTCACCAAGATAACTTAAAGAAGTCATAAACAGTTCCTTACGGAATATACAGGGATTGTTAGGCATATTAACAATAACCGATGATAAACTTCAGGTGAATATCCGTTCATCTGTGTGTTTGTCTGCATATTTTTCTAAGTACCATAACTCATAAGTAACTGACAGATTTTCATGAGTTGTTGGGTACATTGCGAAGAGTAAATGACCAAATTTTTGTGATGATCTGTTTGTTTGGGGCTGTGTTTGATTTTATGCTAGTTAGCAAAATAACTCAAAAATTATGAATGTATCTTTATGAAATTTACAGTAGTTGTTAGCATAATTAAAAGAATTGAAGATTAAATTTTGGTGATGATCGGTTTATCTTTTTGTGTGTTTGACTAATGTTCATCAGAATGTTTGTTAGCAGCATAGTTCAAAAAGCTGTGAAAAGATCTCAAGAAAATTACAAGCCTATTAATGCTGTTGAAAGGCATAAATGATTAAATTTTAGTGCTGATACAAGGTAAATCTTCGTATCAGAAGCAATTTCAAATTTTCGTTAACGTTGCTTTGCATGGTGGAGGTAGCAGCGGACGTTGCATGCTGCATGGTAGGCTAGTGCTGAGGGTCCCGAGAACGATCCGTTAGGCGCAGTCTTTCTCAAGGGCGCTTAGCGAGCTGAATCAACAATTTAGCGAGGTGTATATACATAGCTATCGCTATATACCTTCCGTTTGGCGTCATAGTTCCTAGCTACCCGTCGTTGGCTGCAGCTGTAGTTACTGCTCTGGGGCCGGTTAGCCTATGTCTGCCGCACGAAGCAGTGTGCGTGGGTTTCCCAGTGGAGGATGCAGTCAAAGTTAAATTTACCTTTACCTTTTAACAGTATCAAGAACTTTTCTTGCAGATCCGTCCAAAACTTTTTGAGTCATGCTGCTAACAAGTGTTTTGATAAATATTAGTTAAACATACAAACGGACAACCCAACCATTACTAAAATTTTTCAATTATGTGCATTAACATAATTAACAGTTTTTTATAAATTTCACAAAGATCCATTAATAGCTTTTTAAGGTATTATGCTAAAAAGCAAAAAATCAAACACAGCGACAAACAAAGAAATGAACCAACAGATCATCACAAAAAATTAGTCATTTACTCTGCGTAATATGCCTAACAACTCATGCAAATTTCATAAAAATCCTTCAATAACTCTTTGAGTAATGGCAATAAGGAAAATCAGGCAGCCAAACAAATAAACGGATGTGCGGATCTTCACCAAAAGTTAATCATTTGTCCCTCCTAATATACCTAACAATCACCGCAAATTTGGTTGAAACTTGTCCATAACTTTTTGAGTTATCTTGGTAACAGACTAACAGACAGGCAAACTCGACAAAAACCTAACCCCCTTGTCGGAGGTACGGTAATAATCATAGTAAATATTGAGCCGCGAAGCGGTCTCAACACGGTGCCGCCAGTCGCTGCTGACACGGCGAAAGCGATCGCAACTAACAATATGTAGCCAATCGCCATTAAAATACACTGGGGCAATATCGTTTAGCACACCTTTGCCGTGCGGACTCTCATTACAAGTGTGCACGTATCGGTTACATTCCGCTAGAAAAAGACATCAATCGATAGCCGCCAACAGCTGTTATAAAGTAAGCGTCTAGTTTGCGCTATAGCCTGGGCGCTGTTATCCGCAATGCACAAATTGCACAACAAATCCCCGCTGTCGGTGTTGTTCAGATAAAGGAGATCAGTCACTTCGCTAAATTGGGAACAATGACCGCTGTGTGTAATACTATTTCCGTAAGCGATTGAAGCGTTATTCGCAATATGCCACAACCCTTGCAATATTTACCCAAATTTCTTAGGTTAAATGAGTACGGTAAATACACTTGTCAAATTAGTCCTCCATTAAAGAAAATGACCTTTAATTGCCTTTAAAAATTGTACCATCAACGGCACTTCAACTAATCAGAGAGCATATTGCTATCCTGTAAACTACTTATAGTAGAGAATGTTCCAAACCCATGTCAGTGATACTAAGAATTTAAACTGAATTTTCGATGTTTAGAGTGAACGGAATATTTCAGCTACCAAATGAGATATTTCTTGGAGTCAAGGGAGTTGGGTGGCACGAATTGAGTGGGCAGACTTCAGGCGTGACCGGGAGGCAGCTCCCGAGATCAGGCCCACACTTTACTGTTATCTGCAATGAAGTTAGCACGAGAGAACGAATCAAGAGTCGGTCTAACTTACATTGGAGTTTGAATTGAAGTTGTTAAGTCAAGTTAAGAGAGGCGCAGACAGAGGGAGCCGCATGTGGCCAGCCTTTCGCGATAAGAAAGGAACGAAAAAAAAAAAATACTCCCTCTGTTCTGCAACAAATGTTCCACAGCCTCAAATTTTAACTGCTCCATCTTGGTTCTGACATTGGTTTAAAATAATTGTTCTACAGCAACTAATTTCACTTGCTTCATCTTAGTACTCCCTCTGATCTAAACAGATATTCTATAGCCAAAAAATTCATTTTCCCCATCTTGGTACTCCAAAATGAAGCAATTGAAACATGTGGCTGTGGAATAACTAGAACAGAGGGAGTACAATTTTGTGCTTCTGTACTACCAGTAAAGGAAACACACAAGCATGTAGAAGCTAGATGAATAAATGTGCTAACGTTTTGGAGCTTCAACCGTATTCTACTGTAATGAAATAAACATGAACAACATGACGCAAGTTCTGAACGGATATCACACATTATAGAGCCAAAAACAATTTATGATATATTACTAATCTCAATTAAATGTACATACCATTTTATCGAACTACCATCATAGTAACTATTTTATTTGAACTATGCATTGCATTCCCTTTGGGTTATTCTCCAAATAACGACTATACAATGATGACCTACGACAGATTAATTTTTTCAATAGAGTAACTGATACCGGACCTTTGCTCCAGCATTCTGCATATCCTGCACTTTCACTAGCTATGGGATTTTCAACTCTACTCAGCCTTGTGCAGGCAACACGCTCACATTAATCTAAAGTGCTAGAAAATGGGTAGATATATACTGTCATTACCACGGTTTTACATTTTCTACTGCCAGCTTTAGCTATAATATCCGCAGTCAGAGAGTTTAAAACGAACGGTTCGAGAGCTCAACTCCCATAATCAATAACTTATGAGGACTGAATGTCAGGAGCTAACATTTCAAATACTCGTAAGATTTATTGGAGATAGGCAGGCATCAGCTGAAGAAAGAGTTCTTTATGGTAGTCGTCAGGCCACCAAAGTGATGCTAATATAACAAGTTAATCATTCTAAGAAGTTCAACTGTACTCATTTTACTCTCCACCCCATTCAGTCATCGCTGCTTGCATGCCGTTTCCGAAGAAGCAGAGTTATCCACTCTCCCAGTCAGTCTTCTTTATTTTTAGCTAACTTTCGTATACCATTCGCTTTTTCACGAAGCAAATTAGCACATCATTAACTAGAAAGCGAACTTCTCCGAATCTTGTTTCTTAAACTACAGTTTGGAGACCTGATGGTGCAGTAATTATAGCTCTAAACTTTGTCGGATTTAGACGAAGTTTCTTCCAAGTGTGGCAATGCGAAGTTCTGCGCTTCTGTGCCCAGCGCGTGTGTGTACTGTTGTGAAGATTACCGATTAAGTCACACTGTCAATAATAATTGTGGGCGATTTACGAAAAAAAATAGCATTCGGAATCCAGATATGAAGTCATCGCAGCCGACCGTGATCTAACCCTTTAAGGACCACTGGGCCTCACGAGTCCCGTTTTGCAAAAAAATAGGTTTCTAAAGGAACTGGAGCACTCCGGGAGCGCATACCTCCACCAAGTGTGGCAACGGTAGCAAAAAACTCAAATTGGCTCTGGAACCATAATTTCCTTTACATATACTCCAAAATCTAATCATTTGTGTCTTTTGATAGTTTTAACAACTTGTGCAATTTTCTTGAAGATCAGTTCATAACTTTTCGAGTTATACTGCTAACAAACGTTATGACAAACATGAGTCAAACATACAAACGAACAAACCGACCTTCACCAAAATTTTATCTTTCATGTCTTTCAACATTACTAACAACACCAACAAATTTCATATAGATCCATTAATTATTTTTTTAGTTATTGTGCTAACAAGCATAAAATTAAAAACAGTGACAAACGAACGAACAAAAGGGTCATTACCAAAATTTGGTCATTTATTCTTTGCCATATACCTAAAAACTGATGTTAATTACTTAAAAATCAATTCATAACTTTTTGAGTAATGGAATTAAGAAAAATAAGGCAGACAAACAAACAAACAAACGGATAGACATATCTTCATCAAAAGTTAATCATCTGTTCCTCCTAATATACCTAACAATCCCTGTAAATTTCGTCCAAATGAGTTCAGAACTTTTTGAGTTATCTTGGTGACAGACAAACATAGAGACAAACACGACGAAAACATAACCTCCTTGGTGGAGGTATTAAAGGGATCAGTAGGTTTTGGACCTATGAGCGCCGCGACTATTAGACGGTAGTCGGAAGACTAAAATTTAAGACTATCTCCAAAAATCTGAGACAAACTGAAACTTTGTCCTTAAAGGGTTAAGGATACAAAATCTGGCACTCATTTACTATGACTTTCAAGTGGTTGCAACACTTACATAAAAGAAATGTCTTCAGTTTTACGAATCGTAATAAAATTGACTCAAAGAGAGATGCTTAAACAGAGCCCAAATGTTTACCGCCATCAGTGACATGGGAGGAACAGTTCATGTTCTGATACCGAAGAGTTGATATCTGCACCATGTGTCACTTTGTGTTTAGATACTTCAGTATACGATGCTGTCCCTTTGTGAGCCTTGTGATGTTAGTTAGTGCAACCGCCTCTCGGAGGATGAGACGGGACAACGAATTTCGTATTTTCGGTTTCCTTATCTCTTGCTAACGCGATCATTTGTGTCCGCACTGCTGGCAGCTGCAACGCTTTGACGACAATCCAGCGCGCGTTTGTTCTAACCATATTCAAAAGGGTCCTGACGTTTGAAGCTTACTATTTGTTGTCTAATATTTTTTTTCAATTATGCCAGCCCAAGCAAAGTGTAAGCCTTTCATTGCCGCTTTTGCATAGTCTACGGAAGGGAGTCCTGTAGGTGAGTTAAAATATTTCACTAATTACAAAGCATCAAAATAAAGGAGACATTCGAAGCAGGAATAATAAATCTAGACTGGGATAGCCGATACTTCATTTGCGTATCAAAGTTACGTAATAGCAACTTGTCAAGTCGTATCAATATAACTACCGCACCATAATTCTATTTGGTACATATGCCTAAACTGAGATGGTAAGCAAATTGTAAATCATCATGGATAGAAAACTAGTCAGGACAGTTATTCGTGGCCTTCTATAAAAAAATCCATTGCATGGAATTTTTTCAACTGCTCAATTTAGTGTGCAGTGAAGAATAGCTAGGCTCTAATGACGTAGCAGCGCTGCTCGCTCAACCCAACCCTCTCGCCCTTATTCCGGATTTCTTGTCTGACTTACCCGTTTGTGTCCTATACCCTGGTATTGCTTGTGCTGCACAATTTCTTCAGTGCATTGTGACGTTGTAACAGGCCGCTTGATGTGATGAATACCTACTGATGCAGAAGGAAAGCTTAAACTCTTTTGCTACGGCTAGCTAACTGTTCTATGGAGTTGAAGTTGTTTAGTATGAGTGGTAGGGTTCAGTCAATCATTCGTGATTTTGTTTCTGACCGAATGTAGAGTGTGTCTGTTGAAGGTTTGTGGAGTGACTCAGTCGCGGTGGAGTCTGGCGTCTCTCAGGGTAGCGTACTTAGCCTGCTGCTGTTCGTTCTGTATACTAGTGACGTGCTCTCTTCGCTAGAGAACACGATGATCAACTTTACCGACAATTCCACTTTGATAACAGCGATACCTGCTCCCAGCATGCGTAATGATATCGCCCAATCGCTGAATAGGGATCTGTCGCGCATTAGTGCACGGTGCTCAGCCTGAAGTATGAAGCTGAATGCCAGTAAGACCAAATCCATGATTGTTAGTCGGTCTCGACACCTTTGCCGTAGCCTCCACATCTCAACTTAGATGACATTTTGCTTCAGGAGTCTAGCTCCTTGGAGATTCTCAGTGTGTTCTTTGATAAGAAACTTTCTTTTGAGCCGCATATTAGGCGGAGCTGGGTAGTATCTAGATACTTTTTCTGTATCTAAATGCAGCATTTAGATACTTTTTGAATGTGGTATCTAAGCGCAGTATATTGATACATTTTATCTGTATCTAGATACAAAGTATACGATGCTGTATCTAGATACTTTTTTGGATACTTTGATATAATGTTATATTCGAACAAAATTTGGAAGATGTCAACTCGACGCTATTTTTTTCCATTCCAAAAGATGGTAGAATATAGAATTATAGAAAAATATACCCGATTAGCATATATTCATTATTAACGACAACTCAAACAGGTACAAACACAGTTACCTGACTGTTTTTTTTTTTTTTTTTTGTTATGTATAATCATGAGCCTATTTATTGGCCCAGTGCAATGAAACACACATCTGTTCTTAAGATCATGTGGAGGAGGTTGAAATGAAAGTCATACACATGCAAGCATATCATATATCTATTTCCACTTGCACTTTCCAATGCAATAATAAGAATTTCAATAATCGCTGTAACAAGAGAGTAGTGAGCAGAAGTGTGAAAATCGCAAGTTCAAAATTATTGACCTCAACTTCATGCCTCCTTCAAGGAGGTTATGTTTTCGTCGGGTTGTCTGTGTGTTAGTTTGTTTGTCTATTGTTCTATTATTCTGTATTTCCGTCTGTCATGAAGATAACTCAATAAGTATTGGACGGATTTAGACGAAATTTGCAGGGATTGTTAGGCATGCTGGGAGGAACAGATGAATAGGCTAACTTGTGGTGAAGAAGAGTCCATCCGTTTGTTTGTTTGTCTGTCGCATTTTCTCAATACCATAACTCAAAAAGTTAGGGACGGATTTTAATGAAATTTTTTTACATGAGTTGTTAGGTATATTACGGAGAGTAGGCTAAATGACGAAATTTTGTAATGATCCGTTTGTTCGTTCGTTTGTCACTGTCTTCTTTTATGATAATAAGAATGACAAGCGCTGTGATTAATGACATATTTACTAAAACATAGTTCCTTCTTAGCACAATGATAAAAAAAATTAATGGATCCTTATGAAATTTATAGGAGTTGATAGTATTGCTAAAAGACATGAATGAATAAATTTTGATGTAGATGGGTTGCTTCGTTTTAATCGTTTGTATGTTTTACTCATGTTTGTGACAATGTTTGTTAGCAGTATCTAATACTAGGAATGACCGTCGTGTGTTTATAAATATATATATTTATACGTTCGGTGTCACGCTCTTAACGAAATAGATAGGCGGAATTTAGCCCACATTGGAGACTCTGGTTGTCCTCTCAAGCTCCATTGAAAGTGATAGGCAGAAAATAGTCCGGGTTGCAGAAGATGGTAAACGTATCTTAAGCAGGGACAGTTGAAATTCAAAACAATGAAGACATCGCAGGCTTAGTCTGATTTGTACGAGTATTAGCTTCTCCATACATCGAATCAACGGCAAAGTATAGGGCGACCTTATGTCTGAATGCACTTCTTGCATTGCCTAAGTTCAAATCGTAGCACTGAAGATATCTGAAGCTTCTGTTGGCACTCTCATGCTTCTTGATTCGTAGTTTCTCCCCACAGATGATTTCGTTGCATGAGCTATTCTTCCCACTTTTATGCAATTGTCAACGAAACAGACGAAATATAAGTTTACACGGGCAGTAGACAATTATTTCTTCTAGCTTACTGTTTTCCTCTGACGAAACAGTTTTCTCTTCATAGGTCAAAATTTGAGCACCTCAAATGAAACAGATATTTGAGGTGGAAAGACGGTATCAACGGTATCTTAGCTACCGAGCGAACACATTGTATATAACGTGCTATTTTGTTTAAGTTTGCTGAAGTGTTTTACTCAAGATGTTACTTCTGCCTGTCTATATTGAACACCTTAGGATGACAGCACGACAAAGAATCAATGAAGAAAAGAAGAAAATTAAGAAGCAAAAAAGAGAAGAAGAGATTCCGCACCGGCCTAGAGGCATTAGGCAAACGTGTAAGTTATTGCGTGAATTGTTCACGCACGGGTCCACTAGTAACTCAATAAGTTGTGCATGGATCTCAAGAAAAGTTACTGAATCTTTTAACACTAATGAAGGGCACAAGTGATTAGATTTTGATGTGATGTGGAGTGGACCCACAGCATCATACAGAGAGAATTATTGGCATCAAAGAATGTGAGCTCGAAGTTGTGCGGAATTCTCAATCATGCCATCAAAGTAATCAATTTTATTAAGTCAACGCCACTTAACAGTCGTCTGTTTCGCTCCCTGTATGAAAGCATGGAGTCAGAGCACACGGAGCTATTACTGCACCCAGTGGTGCGCTGGCTGTCGCGTGGAGGATCCTCAACAGACTGTTCGACTTCGAGGTGAAGCAGCTTCCTTCTTATCAGAACATGAGTCTCCCTTTGCTTCATATTTTGAAAATATGTACTAATTGGTTTGCACAGTTGGCATACATTGCAGACATATTCAGCGAACTCAGATAAATTTGTCTCTGCAAGGTGAGGACACAAACGTTCTCAACATGTTTAACAAAGTTGCCGGTTTCCAAATGAAAATAGAACTGTGGAAGGGAACATGTCCAAGGGGAGAGTTTACGTGTTTTCCTCTGCCAGATGCCTACTTTTCCAATAACAGTAAGGAAAAAGGCACAATGAAACTAGTCATAGTTCAACAGTTGACCAGCCTTATTACGGCTTTTTGGTCTCACTTTCCTGATATACTTGAATGATAAGTTTGACTGGATTAGAAATCCATTTTTTTGCTGACCACGAGCAGCGTCCGATTGATATTCAGGAAACACTGATAGAAGTGTGCGCGGGCCGTGGCCTACAATTGTAGTTTGATAACTCAAAGGTCACTCACTTCTGGAGCTCTGTGATGAAGGTGCACCCTAACTTAGCAAAAATGACTTTAGACAAACTTATGCCATTTGGGTCTACCTATCTTTGTAAGGCGCCTTTTTCTGCACTGAGCGTTATAAAATCGAAACAGAGAACAAACTAAATCTCAATCTGGAACAAGCCTCATTACTGCACTAGCCTCAATATCTCCTAGGTTTAAAAAAAAAAATCATCAGTGAATATCAGCCTCATATCTCACATTAAGTTATGTGCGGAGGCAATTTTCATGCATTTTGTTACTACCTCCGCCATGGAGGTTACGCTTTAGTCATGTTTGTTTGTCTGTCTCTTTGTTTGTCACGAAGATAACTCAAAACATTATGAGCCGATTTGGACGAAATTTAGAGGGATTGTTTGGTATGATAGGATACCTTACCTTTAATACCTTTGATGATATTTCGGACGAGGTCCAGGCGACATTACGTACGCGGCCCATCTTGTGCAGAAGTGATGCTGCAGTCTGCGACCAGCGGGGCGGCTAAGAGCGAGTTATCCCCACAGTTCACGTAGCCGTTTACAGTAGGTTTATCTGGCACTTTCAGTATGCATGCGTCCAGTAAGTGTTTAAATTTCGCAGTCTCTGTACCGGTGACATTTCGAATGTGAACGTTCTCCGGATAGCCTCGAGGCGCCCTAAGTCTTTCCGTTTGCTTGGCATCCAAAGAGGTGAAGAGTATTCAATCCTTGGCTGTATCAGTTGTTTCCATAAGGTGAACATTGTGTCTGCCTCTCGTGAAGAGAAAGTGCGAAGCACCCATCCGCTCCAATTCTTACCTACGGTAACAACCCGAGCCACATGATCTTCAGAAGTGGCATTATCTTGTATTCTCACCCCAAGATCCCTTAAAATTTACTTTCTCTCGATTTCGCTCCCATCTCTTGTCGTGTAAGACGTGGATTCAGTAAGGGAGAAGTTTTTTCCGTATCATAAAAGTTCAAATTTTGATTCGTTGAAGGTCATGTTGTTTAACCGATGTCCAGTGAAAGATGGTCAAGTCTAGTTGCACATTCCGTACGTCCGCCGTTGATTGTACGGCTGCTAATGTCTGTGTAGGACGAACGGATGATTAACTTTTAGTGATATGTCAATCCGTTTGTTCGTTTGTCTGCCTCATTTTTCTCAATGTTACAACTCAAAGAGTTATGGATGGATTTTTTTATAAAATTAACATGAGTCGTTAGGTACATAATAAAGAGTAAATAGCCAAATTTTGGTGATGATCCGTTTGTTCGTTCGTTTGGCACTGTTTTTAATTTTATGCTTGTTAGCACAATAACTCAAAAATAATAAGTGGATCTTCATGAAATTTTTATGGGTTTTTGGTAATGTTAGAAGACATAAATGATAAAATATTGGTTTGTTAGTTTGTATGTTTGACTCATGTTTGCCATAACTTAAAAAGGTAAAAAGGATCTTCAAGATAATTGCACAAGCTATTATTACTATCAGAAGGCACAAATGATTAGATTTTTGGGTTTATAATAAGAAAATTATGGCTTCAGAGCCAATTTGAAGTTTTTGCTACCGTTGCCTCGCTTTGCAGAGGTATGCGCTCTCAGAGTGCTCTAGTGAAATCATTTTTATTTGTGTAATCAGTTTGAGTTTATTGTATGACATTCTTGTAATACTGCCTTTTCATATTGACTAACTATAAGTACTATTTTCATGATTATCCTAAAATAAAATTGAGTTCGGTCAGCCATGGAGAGCGGGGGTACGTGACACTAGGAGAAGGTATTACAGAGTAAGCCAGGCGAAATGTTTGGACATCACTGAGCAAGATAATATGCCAGACTTTAAAATCATTGCTACACTTTTAATATTGTCAGGGACGCTAAGAAATTAAACAGCTCTCCTCGTCTAGAAATTCAGATTTTTTATATCAGCTAAGAAAAGCAAAGGTTGCCGTCCCACCCGCGTAGTCGGTACTGGCTAACAGCTGCAAGGCTAATGACACAAGTGCGGTGGTCCACACATGAATCGCATTTTTTTATTGATACATTAACGAGGCCGATTGCACTCCTCCTATTAGCCCTGTAAAAGTTGTTTGTGCAATGACATTAAATATTCGATGAAGACAAACTGTAGATAATTCAGTATCAAAATAGCGACAGTTGGGATAATAGTGGCTGACTTTGTAGTTATATAACATAGATAAATAAAACGTATTTTTGTCCGATTTCAGTTCAGTTCGGACTAAGAAATGACTCTTCAGACATTAATAAAATGACTCCACATGCACTCAAGACGCGCACTGCGTTACAAAAGAGCTGATAATAATCGCGGTAGCGTAGGATTTTTTGGCGCGGAAGTTTAGGAATTTTCATGAGCCTCTTACCATAATCAGAGATATCTCGTGCAGTAATTTCTACAACAATTGGACTTCCTACATAAGGACTCGTTTTTGAGATAGCAGGTAGCAGAGGTTTTGTGCCAGTATCAGTTCGCGAAGAATCATCGCGATGTGTTTGTAAGGTGCCTATGCCTTGTATATTTTCCCTTGGGTGAACTGCATTCAGTGTGGTGCGCATTTTTACAGACGTATTCTGCTAAAAGTCTAACACACGCTTTTCATTTCACATAACCAGTAAATGATGAAGAAAAACGGATTTTTTTAGGCAGCTGAATAATTAAACATGGAGACTCAAATCCGTAGATTTTCATCCAACTTGCAGCTGATGACATCGTTCCGTATCAAGGAAAATGCCGCGGAGTGCACTGCCTAATTCATGCAGGATCAATCCATTAATTATTATTTATTTCAAAAGCAAAGCATGATTAAGTGTAGTTTGTCACTACCACCAATCCGAAGCAGGCCGTTTGCGAGAATTTCTTATCAACAGATGCTGCTGTTCAGTTAGCCAGAAGACTTCACATAAGTAATATGCTGTCAGAATTGTATGCGAAAAGTTGGGTCGGCTCGTCAGGAAACTAGGACCAATCAATTACGTGCTAGCCAGACAATGCTAACGAGTGGCATCGATCTTCTATTTCTTTAACGGAGAACATAAAAGTTCATTCTTGCATAAGGCACTGCAAGCAGCATTCAATAGAATTTTTCTTCAATTTATTGCTCAGCGACAACTGAAATTAGCATAAGATCGCCCATGTTGAGCGTCTTACCGTCAGCAACTAGCAGGGCATTGGCTCGCCGGCTCCCATGGACGAGGTTCACCGACAACATAAAATCACATGAAACTTTTTTTTATCATAAAGCACGTATTGAAGGGTCGTACGCCTTATTGGGCTATCAAACATTATCTTAAATACAGCCACTGTGACAAATGAAGTGGGTCGCTATACCGTATCGCCCCTATCTGCCATTACAAGCGTCTCACCAAAGAGCACGTAATACAGTAGACTACATATTAACAGCTGGAGCTCACTGAGAGCGCATACCTCCGCCAAGAAACGCAACGTTAACGACAAATTCAAATTATTTCTCAAACTATGATATCAATTCCATAGCACCAAAATTTTATAATTTGTGCATTTTGATAGTAATAGCAGCTTCTGTAGTTTTCTTGAACATTCGTCCGTAACTTGTTGAGTTATGTTATTGAGGAATATCAGTCAAACACACAAACAGACCAACCGATCACCACCAAAATTTAATGAGTTATATCTTTTAACTTTTCTAATAACTCCTATAAATTAAACAACATTTTCATTCTGAGTTATTTTGGTAAGAAACATGAAATAAAACTCAGAGACAAACAAAACACAAACAGAAAATCTCAAGAGTTGGCCATTTACTCTTCTTGACATACCAAACAGCTAATGAAAATATCGTGGAAATCCGTGCACAAAACTTCTTGAGATATCGTACTAAAAAGGCAGCCAAACAAACAAACGGCTGAACGGAAATTCACCAAAAGTTATTAATTTGATGCTCCCAACATGCCAAACAATCCCTTTAAATTTCGTAAAGATCCGTCCGTAACCATTTGAGTTATTTCCGTGACAGGCAAACGGCTAAATTAACACCCAATCAGACAGCACAGCAAAAACAAAGCCTCCTTGGCGGAGGTAACTAAGGCAAAGATCCGGTTGCGGCCACAGTCGGTTACAGTAAGTTGGATTTCGCTTCGCTAGTGATACGTCGTTAGAAACAATAGACCACACAGCCCAGTCTGCTACTCAGCCGAACAGCTGATAACATGCAAGTGGTCCATTAAGGATCTGACCTTCAATTCCTTCTCCGAAGTCGTAAACGCCTCCCATAAACCTCCTCGCAGAGGACGACCCGATAGAAGACAATGATTGTTTCAATAGCGACTCGAAGAAATGAGTTTGCTCTCCTGAACGAAGCGATAACCAGCAAGAATTTAAAGGGACGCGGGAGTGCAGTGGTCTTGCCAGGATCAACATTGCTTCGTTTCTCGGGTCTTATAACTGTAAAACGTTCTGCCCTTGTGATGATGGTTGCGACAGCATCGTCACCCCAGCAATGTTAGTATAGCAGAGTGTTTCCTCAGAATGAATTCATTACTAACGATTGTAAGAGAAGAGAGAGGAAAAATATTGGCGCTGTCAATACCATTGGCACAGAACAACCTCTTATTAGATTCAATAAAAAAATCGTAAGCTACGGCGGCAAAACCTCCGCGAAGCAACGTACAGCCAAAAGAAAAAGGGTGATAGACAAACGGACTGCTGGATCATAGACACAATTTAGTATTCTGTTCCTTCTGAGATGTTTAACAATTTTCCCATGAAATTTGTGAATACTCATCTATTACTTATTGAGTCATGTCGCTAACAGACCAAGCCATAAACAAGCAGGCAAAGAAACCACGAAAAGATCACCTCATTAGTGGAGGTAACAAAAAATGTTTTGGGTTTAAGGACCGAAAAAACATCTGCGTACTACATTTAGATTCAACTAAGGCATTTTGCCCATAATAATAATAGACTGTTCTTCGCTGGAGTATTTTTCGGCAGATATGCATAGCTAGAGAGTCCGCTGTGTGCGCTTTAATGTTCAACTTGCGATAGAAACGAAAAGTTATGTTTGTACGCTTGTTATAGTACTGTCTTCCATGTATGATAAAAGTGCTTTGAATATTCTCCCTTCAGTCGCTCTTTCAATAAAAATATTAAGATTAATTGAGCTATATATGAAGCGCTCTCATCATCGCAAAAAGCGTTGTAGGTTTACGTGCGTTAATTATTTCAGCACTAATAAACCTTGAAAAAATTAGTATTAGAGGCTTTTCTCTTCAGTAAATCTATCGGATATTTGTAAGAAATTTTAGAAAACAAAGAAGACGTGCCGATATCAATAATCAATGGGATTGATGGTGCTCCATTGGTTGTATGAACATTGCTAGTTCTTAGAGCTCGGCATCTCCGATTATGTTACGATGGTACGATGGCCGCCGCCATCATTCTTACGCTGGCAATGGCACTGCCATCGCTCCATCGGTATCGGAACCAAAAATTGCCAATTTTCATCGGTGATGACCTACGATGAAATAACCGTCGGCGATGGCCATCGTGGGGCGTCACAATCGAAGATGGTCCATCGCAGTAACACATTTTAAAAATGCTAACATCTCAGACCACAAACATCGCATAAACACAGCATCTCATATAACCTCGGCCTGTGTGCACGTTCCAAACCAGTAATATTATTCCTAGCTGATAAAAGGTGCAAAATGTAAGGCCCAGGTTATTAATTGGAATTGTTAGATCTGTGAAATTTACTAAAATAAACTTTGTAAACCGTTCTTCGTTTTAATGTTACTAAAAAAAATTAATGTTTCAAACTCGTAGGGCTGTTTTTCTGTAGTTTTAGCTTTATTTCATTATTCCATCAGCATCAGAAATTGGAACTACAGCCGTTGACGATTCCCATCGTATGTCATCGCCGATGGCATGTTCAGTCATTTCATCGGACCATTTCTTCCTCATAACACCATCGCCGATGGCATGTTC
>LQNS02278002.1:187939-204127 GCA_001587735.2 Parhyale hawaiensis
TTCACTCCTCGGAACATCCCTTGGGCATGTTCCCAAAATTTTTCAAATTATTACATCCTTTAGGTATCACATTCTGACATCCATGGCACATTGACCGGCGATATACCCCGCATGTCCAGGGGACAAAAAAATGTTGCCTGGGTAGTGGCCTAGAGCCAACCCAACTAATCCGACCGCGTTGTCATGGCCGTTACTCAAGCGTGACGTCTATTAACATAGTGCAGTAATGCATAAGATATCAATCTTTGTGGACAAAAAACCGCTCATAATTAGGAGCGACAGTTGAAAGTTAACCGTTATCACTTGTTATGGTGCAAAAACTGCAGTTGCTCCTGAGATTTTCGACAATTTTTACGCAGTTAAAATTTGCGCAAGCTGATGCCGTGTCTTGGCTACGTAAAAGGATTAATTAAGTTGCCTCTAAGCTGCGCATGCTAGCAGCAACGAAAGTTATAACGTGGTCGCTGGCCTTAAATGGACTTTGCTGCGCCAATCGATGACACCTGATGCATTTATCGAACGCTCTGGAGAGAAAGTAATGAAAGTGCTAATCATATGTAAGGAATTTTTATGCCTTGCTAATTTTGCAGCCATTGATTGTAGAGGAAAAACATATGGCTGTCAAGCAATCTATAGGACAATACCGTTATTTTGAAGCTCATCAAGGGGCACTTTCGATTGGATAAAGGTAAAGTCAACTTTCACTGCACCCTCCACTGGGACATCTACTCACATTGGTTCGTGCGACAGACATAGACCCACTGGCCCCAGAGGAGTAAGTGCAGCTGCAGCCGACGACTGGTCACTTGGAACTACGGCTTCAAAACGGAAGGTTCAACGACCAGCCACCCCCCTACCCTAGGGCAGGTACCCTCACGATAGCTATGAGCATTAGCAAATGCGCTAATACCGCGCGCCGAGTGCCTTGAGAAAGACTGCTTCTGGTGTGGGGATCGATCCCGGGTAGCTCGACACTACTGTGCAGCGTGCAATGTCCGCAGCTACCGTGGGGGCCTGGGGGCCGAAATTAAGCCTTTGAAGCTTGACTTGTCCGAACTTCAAACAGAAACTTCGGCTTTGCCAGTTTGAATCACATTGCAAGTGTAAGCAGTTAAGTCGGACCTGCAGAGAGCTCAAGGTTGAGGAATAAGATCGAGTGTTTGGAAGTCTCAGGCGTATCCGATTGTAGGCCAATGCCTGGAACTGACTTTAATAGGTCAAAGACAGCGCAGTTGCCTGAAGTTCCAAACCAGATAAGCCTTGAAGGCTTAATTTCGGCTTACAATCGAACATGCCCAAAGTCCTGCAGCTCAGCTTGCGGAGGCAATAGGGAAATTGACAGCAAGCAGAGCAATAGGGGGAGTCCTTTACTTTAAAAAAGCATTCACTGGAGAGTCTTTTTGCAGTAAATTCTGGCGCATACTGTTGAGGAAAAAAGAATCTTCAGTGAGAAGTGCTGCAGCAACACCTAGAGTCAGAAGCAATTTACAAAGTTTGATATTTTTTTTCGGCGTTTACGGTAGCAACAATTTACGAAACACTCGTCGGTCTTTGAATGCTTCCCAAAGCTTTGTGACAGTATAGCAACGCTGTATCCACTTCAATACTTCAATTCTCAAACTGAAGAGTGAGGAAATGCCACTGGTCAGTTATGATGGATATTGCATCGGATCAATCAATCCACCGTGAGAGCGGTGTAGCTGCCTCCCAGGGAATTTTTTTCAACAAAGCACTATTTATACCACACTATAGGTACTATCAGCGGCACGTGTTATTTGTTTGGGGCTGCTGGAAGCCTCAGTGTGCACTGTGATGCATTAGGTAATTCTAAAATCAAACGAGAATGTGATGAGGGTCTTAAACTACATAGTATGGGCGTTACACAGCTAGCAGATCTGCTATACGATTTGGAGGTATTGACGGTGTAGTTACAGCAACAGGTAGAGTTTATTGAAAATAGGGTGCTTGTGTTGCCTTTTACTTCTGTATATGAACAACATTCGCAAGCCGGTAGTATGCTCTTCAGTTTGAATTCTTAGGGTGGCGATTTGGTATTGATCTTGAGAAATGATGTCTATAAATATTGACATGAACACTAGAAACCTCATGATCCCAAAAAATATCCATAGTAATTTAAAAATCCCATAGATTTTCCCACAAATTCAGGCTCGGAGAAATTCTCCCATAAACCCCTACGTTAACGTGTATTTTTTGCCACAATTTTCAGGAAGAAATCTTACAAAGTGGCGGCAATACTGGTTGGAAAAAATAATACCTGCAACGAAATCCTCGACTTCTCCGCCAGTCTAATGAGCACGGGAAAATATTTCACCCCATATGTTCCGTTGATATAAGTGTCACTTCAGAGCAGCTGTTCTTTTTTATGTTAGCAGGATACAAACCAGGATGGATAGGAGTGCTGAGAGAAACTAGACGCAGATATCTTCGTAGCCCGGATTTCGGCGTTGGCGGAGCAAACACTGTAACGAACTATCAAGTACCCATACGTTGCCATTACCTGCAACCTGGATTAATTTTCGCTTATCGGTTGGTTAATAAGGAAGCGTGACCGGACGGCCACAGTCTCCAAACTGGCCTAATTTTCGTCCCAAAATTTTCCCTATGCCGAACAGTCGGTATTATATTGTCGATTTTTGTCTGTCAATTTCCAGTCACATTCGAAGGAAACATTTTGGAGACAAAGAGAACAGGTTGGAGAGGGTGGGTATTTTGTCGCGAGCAGTTGAACACCGACAGGCGAATGTTAGACCAAGTTGATGACGATCGCAAAGGTACAAATGCTGAAGCGCGCATTTCTTTGCTTTCTCAAGTTCGAGAGTTTGAATCCGGACTCCGAAAACGTCTGAACTATACGCTATTCCGCTAGAGATTTCTTTTGCGACTTGACCCATGAACGCATACTGGGCATTTCATTGGAAGCCATTAATAGCGCTAATCTCAAGTGAAATTTGGAATTACTTCACTCATTTTCGGATTATGAGAAACTTTCCTTATGAACGCGATGTTTAACTTAAGCACTCACCTCCTGGACTTCAGAGGTGAATCTTGAATTTGCTGAGCAAATCGATTTCGTGGCGAGGCAGAACAACTACACCTCGTAAACTACCGACGCCTCAGATGAAGAGTTGATTAGTGAACACAGCTTGTTTCCACTGTCGTTGCACAATTCTTCCAGCCTCGAGCTATTCGTCATTTTGAATCATAGAGCAGTGCCTAATTATATTCACCTGAAAATAATGTAGGGTATGGTCTCAAACCTAGGAGAGCAGGAGCTTCGACATCAGGCGGCACATCCGACGTGGAAGAGTTTCTTCATTGCCCTCCTCCAGCAACCGAGTTCCTGTGAGCATCGGAACGAAGTTCATGCGCTTGTTCGTCGCCATAGAGTCCCATCTTTTTATACCTGTCTCGCGGACGAGCTTAGAGAACTGAAATGGAAGTCTGATAAGTTTCACGACGGCCTTAGAGTCATTCCTGTAGACTACCTCTGGAGGTTCTCCGCTCCACCAGTGCTACTAGATGGCGTGGGTAACGCTAATCTGGACCGTTCTCCTGAGAGTTCAGATGCTGTAGCCGCCTGCAGGTTGAGGAGATGGTCGGCGCGCCGACGTGCCTCCTCGCGGACGCCGTGAATTTCACCACAGGATCACAAGACTGGGTGTGCGTGGGGGGGGGGGGCTGCACAGTGATGGTGCAAGCTCTTTTAGCTGCGTCGGTTCAAGCGAACGCTTTTCAGCATTCCAACGCCGTATAATTTTTCTACCTGTATATTATGTGGCCCTTTTTCTGTCACACTTCTCTGAAACTTTTACACATAATATGCAATAACGCCATGCTCATTGATATTTTACTAAACTATATCTCGTTTTAGTAAATTAGTTTATTAACGCCATTTTTTTTGCGGGCTGGCGTCCTCCCTGCTTACAAATGCCCACACAACAATAGATGCCAGCCATCATCGTCTTCAACCCTTTGAAGAAAATCTTTTGATAGAAAACCACGAGCAAAACTACATAGACGCATTTACTTCTTTAAGAAATTGATATTATTAATTATTGTCATAATTTTTTCCTAGTATTTAATTTCTTTCAGTAGCAGACACTCTTAGTACTGGTACCGTTTGTCCGCCAAGTGTTTGCCGCTAAATGCTGTGAGCTGATCAGTACAACCTGTCTTTTATGCGTTCCAAACCTAAGAAAGTAACAATATTTACATATAAAGCTTATGGATTTGTCTTTCGCAAGTTTCCATACCGCTAGGTAAGAAGTTCGGAACTGGTTCAGCTAATTTAACACGAGTGAGTTACGACACGTTCGGACGCAACATGACCTCGCTATCGCACAACCAACGCACAGTCCCTGATTTTATCCTAACTATATAAAATTTTTTCTCTCAATAGTACATTCCCGGAAGCTAAAAAGGTTCCATATTGTTGGATGAGTTAGGTGTGGCAAGGACTGGTTTTCTATAAGCATTCAGTTAGCAAGTTTGCACTGCGTCCAATATGCGAAATAAACAGGGCCAACGTAAGCCCGCGGTGCCCCTTATAGTCTGTGGTGTTTTTTTTTTTTTTTCTTGTCTACCTACAAAGTAATTTCTCACAAACAAACATATGCTTTTATGTCTCTTTTCTTACCATTTTCTCTCCAATATTGTATGTCAAAGCCTTAATTTCAGGGACAGCATATGGCAAATTTTTACCAAAGTCAGTACCGCACATGGCATGAGAATAAGTAAAATATTTCGAAACAAGCGTGTGCACGATCCAGGATTCAATTTCGCTTTTCCTTTTGGTGAACAATACTTGAGAGCCAGTTGAATGAGGGAGTGATGAAAGTCGAGTGTCTTCGAGGGTCGATTTAAACCCTCAAAAGAGAGAAGTGGCCCTCTACTTGATTATTTGATACCTTGTGTCAGCAGGGACGACCAAAGAGAGATGATTTTGTGAACGGCGGCGTCGCGCGGCGGTACCTACGATGTTGCTCACAGGTGTGGCGGTAACAATGCAATACTGCTCACGGGTGTGGCCGTAAGAATAAAATACTGCTCACGGGTGCCGCAAGAATAAAATACTGCTCACGGGTGTGGCGGTAACAATACAATACTGCTCACGGGTGTGGCCGTAAGAATAAAATACTGCTCACGGGTGTGGCGGTAACAATACAATACTGCTCACGGGTGTGGCGGTAACAATACAAACTGCTCACGGGTTTGGCGGTAACAATACAATACTGCTCACGGGTGTGGCGGTAACAATACAAACTGCTCACGGGTTTGGCGGTAACAATACAATACTGCTCACGGGTGTGGCGGTAACAATACAATACTGCTCACGGGTGTGGCGGTAACAATACAATACTGCCCACGGGTGTGGCCGTTCTATGTAATACAATACTGCTCAACGGGTGTGGCGGTAACAATTCAATACTGCTCTCGGGTGTGGCCGTAACAATACAATACTGCTCACGGGTGTGGGGTAACAGTGCACTGCGGCTCACAGGTGTGGCGGTAATAATGTGGTGCTGCTTGCGTGCGCGGTGGTAATGATGCGGTGCTGCTCACAGGTGTGACGGTAATAATGTGTTTCTGCTCACAGAAGTGGTGGCAATAATGCTGCGCTGCTCACAGGTGTGGCGGAGATAATGCTGCGCTGCTTACAGGTGTGGTGATAATAATGCGGTGCTGCTCAGAGGGATGTGCTGCTATTTACTTCACTGCTGCTGAGAAAGAAGGAAAGATGAAAGGTAGAAGATTGTTGAGAGAATTTTGAATAATTTATTTTGTGTACAATGTCAGTAGCAGTATTGCTTCTCAAAATGTGAATTTTCTACAGGATATCGTTGGGTAATTATCAAATCTCTGTAATAGGATTCACATGGATAATCGCATATAAGTGGCCGACTGTCAGGTAACCGGTAAGTTCGTAAATCACATAAATTGAATTATTATCGAGGGGATTTTACGACCCAAATTAGATCGGTTGAGCAATGTTCAGCTCTACACTCTGGCGCCGCGACCTAAGGCTCAGAGCACTTTGCAAATGATGTGCACTGTTCCAAGCAGAGCGCTTTTCTGGAGGGTTCCTGGGTGGAGATGGCCGCACTTCAGCTCTCACAGGGTAATCTTGAGATTCTTGGAAATTGCCCCCAGAGCCCCGATGACCACTGGAACGACGTCCACCTTCATCTGTCACAGTCTCTGGAGTTCGATGGCAAGGTCAAGGTACTTTTAGTTCTTCTCCGCTTCCTTGTCCACGATTCTGAAGTCGAAGGGGATTGAAAAGTCGATCAGTTTGGCCGACTTCTCCTGTTTGTCTTTTACGACGATGTCCGGTCGGTTGGCGTGAAATAGCCGGTCAGTTTCTATCCTCTTGTCCCAGTAGAGCTGTACGGCTTCGTTTTCAACCACGGGCGCGGGTTCGTGCTCATACCACCTTTCACTGACCGGGAAGTTATGGATCCACAGGAGGGTCCAGTGAAGGTGTCGGGCAACTTTATCGTGCCTGCGCATGTGCTCTTGCGCCAGCACTCCGCATTCGCTTATCACGTTGTTGATGGTTTCATCCGAGCTCGTGCAAATTTTACAGGTACTAGGGACGTTTCTGCTGTCGATCTTGTTTGAATGTACCGGGTTCTGAGGACTTGCCTATGAGCTGCCGGGATGGTGCTTTCTGTTTCCCATTTCAGCTCACCCCTCAGATATTATTATTACTTCACGCTCGGGCTCCCACAGACAGGTAGCATAACCCAAATGAAGCACTCTGCAACACCGGGAAGCCCGAAACGCTGCTACAGGAAATTCAACAAAAAGCCATTAACAACTTACTTAAAAGCCTGCAGACCAACACGACCGAAAGCAGATGCCGGTAATGAATTCCAGATTCCAACAAACCAGGGTACGAAGCACCGACGGAACTGATTATTTCGGTACCTAACATTCTCCAAAGTGAAAGAGTGCGAGCCGACCGCAGCACGTGTAAATGTGTTAGAGACTTTGAGGGCAGGTGCAGAATAATACATCCAATGCCTTTCATTATTGTACACCTTATAAAACAAACAGAGTTCGACCACTCCTCTGCTGTCGAACTGGTTCAAAAGATCATTATCCACTCACAGCCTGCTGGCCGAACTAACAAGTCGGTAAAACAGACATAAGTGACTGTCAGTAGCTGAAGTCCTGACCGGTGAGCAATACTCCAACACAGACAGACACCTCTCTGTCACCAAACACCGAATTTACCTTACGCTGGAGCCCAATCTTAGTGGAAGCACGTGACTTCGGTCGCCTAAAATGCAGCTCATAAGTAATTTTCTCATCAAAGATAATACCAAGAATCTCCAAGGAGCTAGGCTCCTGAAGCAAAGTGTCATCTATCTCTGGATGTGGATACTGTGATACGAGTGTTAGAGATCGACTGATCTCTTGTGCCGGTGCATCCCCAACTGGAGATTGATGACACTTTGCTTCAGGAGTTTAACTCGTTGAAGATTCCATGGTGTTGTCTTTGTTGAGAAGCTTACTTTTGAGCCGCATATTAGGAGGTTGATGTCACGTGCTTACGCTAAGATTGGGCTTCTGCATAAGGTGAATTCTGTGTTTGGTGACAGTCAAGGTGTCCGCAGAGGTTTTTATGCGTTTTTGCTGTCTGTGTTGGAGTATTGCTCACTGGTCTGGGCTTCAGCTGCTGACACTCTCTTGCGTCTGTTGGACCGACTTGTTAGTTCAGCCAGCAGACTGTGCGCTGATAACGATCTAGTGAACCTGTCCCACAGGAGAAGAGTAGCAGAGCTATGTACCTTTCATAAGGTGTACGATAATGAGAGGCATTGGTTGTATTCTTCTCTCCCTGCCCTCAAGGTTTTTGGGAGAGAGAATCGTGCTGCGCGCGGAGCGCACTCTTTCACTCTGGAGGCTTTCGTATGTCGAACTAATCAGTTCTGTCGGTGCTTCGTGCCCTGGTCGGCTAGGGTTTGGAATTTGTTGCCGGCATCGGCTTTTGGTCGTATTAGCCTGCAGGCGTTTAAATCAGCTGTTAATGTTTTATTGCTGGATTTCCTTCAGCAGCGTTTCGGGCTTCCCGGTGTTGCAAGATGCGTCATTTGGGTTGTATTACATGCCCGTAGGAGCTCAAGCGTGAAGTATTAATAATGATAATCATCGACATCGTCTTACTGGCATTCAGCATCATACGCCAAGCCGAGGAACATGCACTAATGAGTGACAAATCCCTATTTAGAGACTGGGCGACAGCATTGCGCATGCTGGGAGCAGGTATTGCTGCTATCAAACTGGAATCCTCGGCATAGTTGATCATATGGTTTTCTAGAGAAGACAACATGTCACTAGTATACAGAACGAACACCAGCCGGCCAATTCAATTACGCTACCCTGAGGGATGCCAGACTCCACTGAGGCCCACAAAACGCCATCAATAGTCACTCTCTGTGCTAGCTCAAAAGCAAAATTACGAATGATTGACAGAACCTCGCCACCCACATCGACTCAAGCTTGTATTATAGACCCCTGTGGTTGACCCCGTCAAACGCCGCGCTAAAGTTCAACTGTACAAGCCGTGCCTCAGCCCGACCATCCAGCGCAGACTGTAATGGTGTGACTCCGACAGTAATGCGTCACAACAACGCAAAACAGTTTTATACGCGAACTGACCAGCAGGCAGCAAACCCGTAGCCTCGCTAAAACGACCAACCTTATCAAGCGACTAATTTCTCGATTACCTTCGACAACGTAATGGGTCGTCAGTTGGCAACACGGATGGTCAGCAAGACAATCTGCGAAAGTTATGCTGCTCACGATCGAAATTAATCACATATTTTGTATCATTACGAAGACTTATTGCATCGCTGAGTTCACGGCACAATAGCTGCTCAGCCTTAATTGCCGAGATTATTCCAATCTTTGACAAATGTCGATACCTCTGCCGAGTAGAGAACGCAGATGTACTGAAATGATACTCGGTGACCTCATGGAAAACTCTGCGACGAAGAAATTAGCAGCTTCTACAAATTGGAGAATTACATGAAATATTTTTCTTATATCTAGCGATACCCCGGACTTACTAGCAACAATTATTTAATGATCGCAATGCGACTTAAAAAAAAGTGGGGACTGAGAAGTTTATGGATTTAAGAGTTGGCACACCCAACATTTTTTTTAAATAGGCAGATGAAACCTATAGTATAGGGCATCGCACGATATGATCTTTATCTAAAATTTTCTAATTTTGTGATAGCATCTATTTGCAGCCTACGCTGGCAGGCAAGCAACTAGTCACGATTCTCGTGCATCAAATAGTAACGGAGCGGAGATTCAACAAGAAGGCCTGTTTCATTTCCAGACTTCAAGGTTCAAGTTACGATCGTTTCGAATAACTATCATCCAAGTAATGGTGCCAACGTTGCAACATGGGGAGGTATTGATTCGTGAGGTGGGTGGACATGAGCCCGAGCGAGTTCAAGTAACAACTTCGACCCTGTGTTGTGGAGAAGTTAAGGTGAGAGGCGTAGAGGGGGGAGGCCGAAAGGGCGGTGGCCCATGACATCCAAAACTACAGGGAGGGGGCGTAGTGCAGCTATTTTTGAACGGCGGTAAATTAATTGCTAGCAATTATTCCTACGTTCGACAGTGGGGCAATTACTGGATTAGTATGCATTTGGAATGATGTATTCATTATTTAGTCAAGAAGAGTTTGGTGCCCCTTTCCATCTATGTCCATAATGTGAGCTAGCCAGCCCATAGAAACACCATTAAAATAAAATAAGTAGAACGCAATGGCTCTTCTACTGAGGACTGAGGATGGTAGGTATTAACCAGGCGGAATAAGCGATGTGGACTTTATGCTTGCACTAGAGTACCCAGCCGTCCAAAATGACAGTAATAATTTCTTTATGTTAATAATAATAATTTCTTTAGTTAATTGTGCTTATATTATTGGTATTGTTGCATAAATTATACCTCATATCTGTAGGCATCATCTTTCACTACAGTAACAAATATTGTGCCGTCATGAGTTGGCAAGAGCAAAATCTCTCCTGCCAGTAATAGCGCAAATATCAGCATTGAAATGCTTCAAAGTTAAGCAGTGCCAAGAAAATACACAGTAGCTCAGTAAAAAGAATTGAAACGTTGGCATCGGAGTTTCGCTACAAAGTAAATTGAAAATATTTTGGCCCCGGCTCAGCGTCAAGTTTCATCTGCCACTGAGAAATTTAGCAAACGAAAGAACGAGCGAAAACTGCATGCAAGTTAGAGCCTCTCTTACACCACGACACCACGCTCAAATGGGATATTATGTAGAATCTGACTGCGCTTGTAAGCGATGCGGGCTTTAGAGAATGCAGTGTTTCGAGTATACATTCCAGAAAGTATATTTTCCATCGTTCAGAGTTGAAATTTGAGGGTATCTCATCTTGTTAGTTAATTGACGATTTTCCCTTCTTTACATCCATTTATGAGCATAGCGAAGAGAAGGACCAACCAAAAGAGCAAGCAAGCTCGATGCAAGCAACCAACAACTTTTTACTATCGCATAGTGGGTTTCAGCGCTCCTCTGTCTAAGGTTGCGACAAATAATTTGCATTAACAGCTTATCATTTTGCAGTCTCTTGGTCGCTATTCTTACATCAAGTGCACATTCTACCTGGCTACTTTATATTCAGTGGAGAAGATGAAATATGTCGAGTGCTGGTCTTTATAACCCTTACAAAATTCTTGCCCATTATGAAAACTAAAACGAATGAAATGAAACTTTATTCCACACGCTATACTAAAAAAATGTGATCGAAAAGATTAAATAAAGGTACTCAGGAAGCGTTAAAGTAAATAATACGGAGAGAAGACAACATGCAGAGAAATAATACGTATACGCCGTCGAACCCGTCTTCTTTTTTCTGTCTTTCTCATTTTTTTTCATCTGAGTTTCTCACTTCTTTTTTAGTTTTTTTTTTCTTTATCTGTCAGTTTTCTTCCCCTTTCAACTCCTTCTCTCTCTATTCTTTTTTCTTTCTAAATCCTTTCCTCGCCAGTACTCCTACTGACGGTCTTAGGGTGTCCTTTTATGCCTCTCTTGGTCTCGGTGCTCTAGGTTGTATGGGGGCAGCCTTCCGGCTCCAGTGTATAGCGCCCGCCCTGCTCTCTACAGGCCTCTCGTCCTTGTATGTGCCTTCCAAGAGGCGCAGTGCTGTGAAGGGAACCGTAGACCTTCGATCTTATCGAGTCTGATCTTCATCTTTCTCCCTATTTTGTTTATTCTACTCCTCTTTCGTTCTTTTTCCATCCTATTCTGCTCATTTCCCTCTTTACTTGTTAGCTATATGCTATGCAGCCTTGCTTGCTCCGTGAAATTATATTAAATATGTCGTTGTTGCTTTGTTGCTCACCGCAGTGGCCGGATGTTACTGCTGCGCTCGCATGCGGTTGTACCCGAGACCGCCTTTCCACTACACAGGTAAATTCTTGCCATACCTAGTTTGATGAGACAGCATTTCCGATGTTCATAGTACGCTATTGCAGGAGTATTGACCCATGTCAGAATTAGGGATATTGAGGGTTGCAGTTGCTGCGGAGCTTCCCGTCTCTAGCGCCATGGTTCTGACAGTCTGGGGTGGACTGTCTGGGTCGCTATCTGAAGCATGAACCGGAGCGTGTGGATTTTCCTGTTGGGTCTGTGCTGTCAGGCTAAGTATACGCACACTTTTTTATTTATTTTTTTTTCTGTTTCTATTTCATCGTGATAGATCAAATTAATTTCAATTTTCCACAAAATATATGAAAGAGTAGTTTAATCATCCCCTTATCGCTTGTCAAAAAAAATATCAACCATATTATCGAAACCAAGGAGCTTCAATAGAGAAGGAGGGAGCCTTGTGGCCCAGTTACATTACAGACTTGCCAGCAAGTCAACAAGATCTCTTATAGCTGTGAGACGCTGATTGGTGGAAAAGACGGGGGAGCAGTGAGTTTCACGGGGGAGCAGCAGACGAATTGAGATACTGATATGCGATTGGTGCTTACGCGACTGGCTGCAGCTGTAAGAGACTCTTTACTGGTATGTGATTGGTGCATACGACAACTGGCTGACAGCAATAAGAGACTCTTGAGCTTCAGCGGGCTAGGCTACTGGCTCCCTCCTTCTCTATACAAGCTCCTTGATCGAAACACAGCACGTTTGGAGGTGGAGTAAGTATTTTCATGGGCCGTCATATAGATATTTGTTACCTCCTTATTTTCTTTTGAACAGGTCTATGCTCTTGTGGCTGGAGACTTTTTATCTTTCTTATTAATGCATCGTACGTATTTATTGTTTTCACCTTTCTTCCAGCAGCTACGAGCACTGCGGACTGGAATCCTTGAAATAATTACAATTCATGGGGTGGTTGATGTTGCACAAAGTGTGCAAAGGGGCGTTCTGGGCTGCAGAAATTTTATTGTTGACAGAATAGAAAGCGGTGCTGCCGGTTTCCTGACACCTGTTACTTGTCACCTGCTGCAGCTTTAGTGTGAACATCAGGTGCTAACTCCACCACCGCCTGCGACTGCAACTGTAACTGCCACTCTCAGTACACAAGAGACAGCGTTTCCCTGTGGCTCCTCTTGTCTTTTTGCACTGTTCGCCAGTTTACAAATCAGCCCTGTGAGGATTGCCTCACTGGAGTACAGTTCCAGCAACACGGCTTTTGTTTAAGGCAAATCTCGCCCTTCTGTAATTGCCCTCTAGGGGCAATCTGTTAGGTCGACCCCTTTTTATTTTTAAATTTGTGGGGCGTTGCATATACGTTACAGCGTTTATCTATTCTTTTCTTTTGCTTTCATTTCTTTGAGCCTAACAAATGTTTTCTTACTAAGGGCTGGCTTCTCGCTATCCTTCTCCTAGGCATTTGGGTGGACCGGTAAATACATGCAGAGAGGCTGGCGAGCTTCGAAATCTGGCACTTTCAAATCAAAACAACATAATAGTAAACACCGTAGTGTAATATTATGTTCATATATATATATATATATATATGTACTTACAAAACTCGGATAATCTTTCTCGCATGATTGCGTAATTGTTTGTATGTCTAAGTACACGTAATTTTCGCTATTACATATACGTAGAGCCGTCGTAGCTTAACCTTCAGAAGATTATTTGTAAAAAAGTGAGTTGAATAAAGATGGGTCTTCACAAACTCTTTGCTGTCTTTTTTGAGAGCATGGGTACTCTAGTATAGGTTAAACTGGTAGGAGCTCGGATTAAAAAAAATCTTTTAATCCGCTATACAATAATACACAGTTGTTGGATGTTTGCTTGCTTGTACGCTTGCTATCGTGCTTGTTTTCTGCTGGTCCTTCCCTCCGTAACGTTTTTAAGGATTTAAGTAGGAGAAAATGCATCTACCGAAAAACACGTTCAGATGCTATGAAATTTCAGCCCTTGGAATTACGATGACAAATATAGCATCTGAAAGATATGCTCGAAAGTGGAAATACTGCATTTTCTGAAGCCCGCTTCGCTTTGAAAAGTATTCTTGTTTTAGCCTGGTATATGAAAAGCGGTATCTAATACTAAGAATGACCGTTCATCTATTCATTCATACTAGCTGGATCCGTGATAACATTCACGATATGCTAACTTTATTTTGAGTGTTTTGAAAATTTCCTGATACGGGATGCTTATTATTTGATTTTAAATTCCATTAGTTGCACATCTAATTTTATCAAGTTTATTAGTGCATATCGGTTGTAGCCCTCCCAGTAGGTAGTTATCCTCCTAGGAGTAATTAACTTCCCATGGGTAATTATCTCCTGGGGGTAGTTATTCTCCCAGTGGGTAGTTGTCTTTCCAAGGGGCAGTCAACCTCATATAGAGATAGTTGTTCTCCTATGGAGGTGTCTGTCGTCTACGGGATCCGTGGATATTCTACAGTTGGTAAATGTTTTCATTAACCCCAGTTTAACCCGAGGTAGAGCTTCTTACTTAACTCAATACGTCTGAGCATACGTGCCGTCTGTCGCTACCTACTCAGTCAGTGTACCTTACATCCGTCTAACCGTTTCCAGTATAATTATTTCACCATCAATATTAATCAAGAATTTATTCCGTCAGCAAAGAAATTGCACTGGCGTCTTGATAATGACAGAAACATGACGGTGCTCCTTGCATTGTTCTCCAATGTATTTGAATTTCTTTTCAGAGCTCTCTTTCCCACAGCTTACAGGTAATTTAGCCCTTCCTAATCTTACGCATTTCTATTTTTTTGTCAGCGTATTCGATTTTTCTCATTATATCGGGCCAGTTGATAGTGATTAAAAGCCCATCATTATTCTGCTGTGTTTTATGCGATAGTGGACCCGCGCGTGAAAAAAATTCACCTAATAATCATAAATATACTTGCTAGTATAGGCTGGTGCAGAATTTTCTCTTCTTTGACTTGCTTCTTCTTCATCCCACTTCTTCATTGATTGTACTTTACTTACTAAAATACATATAGACGAAAACGCTACTACGGCGTACTCAAATTATCGTAAGAGATACGTGCTTTCTTCTGAGCAGTACATACACTTCAATTCGGCTGCAGCATGCTCCTCCCCCTTAAATGGCATGCAAAAAAGAAATTACCTGAATTAGTAAGCGCTGAAACATCACTAAATTTAATTTCCGCTGCGTATCCAAAACACACAGTGAGAGAGTTTCAGTAGAGCAAAATTTTCGCACGCAAAAGTTTTGAATATAGAATTACTAGCTACATCGTCTACTAAACCGGAAAAAATCGGTTCCTCGACGCTTCACTGATTTTCTGCTGAATGTATGCATCGTAAACCAACAGAGAATATAATTTCGATGTAGTGACGCTAGAAGAGCAAGAAATGCATTTCACTGTCAATAACGACAAGTACCGTATTCCAAATTTAGTCTTCTTCTGCAATATGGTCTAAGAAGGGGACCCGCGCTGTCATAAAATGACAGCAAAGACTTTGTGATGACCTTCTTCATTGATCATACATTCGATATTGCAACTGCTAACCCAAGCACCCTGAGAAGAGCATTTACGGCTTCACAGCCGTTCAGTATCCAGTGATGGGCAGTATTTAAATACATTTTGTTATTTGAAAATGTATTTACAAATACTTTCAAAAATGTGTAATTAAATACTGTTTTTAACTACATTTTCGAGTATTTAAATACAATGTATTTAAAAAATTTTAAATACATTTTTAAATACATTTCGCATTACTTTATCTTATTTTGCTGTGCATCCTGCCTTGAATGCTTTTCACATTGCTTCTAAATTTCTCGTATTTGTACGAATACCTGCAGCTCTTGTAATCTATTAATTACTTGCAGCTACAATAGTTAGAGTTCGTAATAAATAACTAGAGCACTCTGAGAGCCCATACCTCCGCCAAACGAGGTAACGGTAGCAAAAAATTCAAGTTAGCTCTGAAACCATAGTTTTCTTTGTATAAACTTCAAATTCTAATTATTTGTGTCTTTTGACCGTAATAACAGCTTGTGCAATTTTCTTGAAGATCCGTTCAAACCTTTTTGAGTTCTACTGCTAACAAACGTTATGACAAACATGAGTCAATCATGCAAACGTACAAACCGATCTGCACCAAAATTTAATCTTCTATGCCTTTTAACATTAATAGCAAGCCCTATGAATTTCATAGAGATCCATTATTCATTTTTTGAGTTATAAAATGAAAAACAGTGACAAACGAACGAACAAACGGATCATTATCAAAGTTCGGTCATATCTTTTTTGTTATATATCTAACACCTCATGTTAATTTCATAAAAATCCATCCATAGCTTTTTGAGTTATGGCATTGAGAAAAATGAAGCAGACAAACAAATGGATGGATGGATGGATCTTCACCAAAAGTTTCTCATCTTTTCCTCCTAACATACCTAATAATCCCTGTAAATTTCGTCCAAATCGGCTCAGAACTTTTTGAGTTATCTGGGTGACCGACAGATATACAGACAAACATGAAAACATAACCTCCTTGGCGGAGGTAATAAGGCTTTGATAGTATTTGTTTCATCAGTTATTACAGTGCTCAACTGGTGAGCTAACAAACTGTGACATATAAAGTATGTAAAGGCATAGATTAATGGTGCTATTCAGCATAGCAATTGAATGCTCTCTTGACTATTTGAAGCAA
>LQNS02278002.1:219722-247392 GCA_001587735.2 Parhyale hawaiensis
ACCAGATTGTGACATGGTAATTTCCCAATCTCCTTGCAACGTTCCCGGTAGATGATAACCGGATGGAGAATATAGAGGGAAGGTTGATGATATCCGGGGAACATCCCAGGAACATTTTCATGTTGCCTGGGTAGCGGCAACGAAGGTCTTTACGCGAGCACTTAGCTTCAGGCTAAGCCCATCAGGCTTGACAAGTCCGTAACTTCAGACGTTGATTTCGAAGCGTTGGTTTTGCCACCTAGAATTGTGTTGCAGGTGTTAGCAACAAGTTTACTGGAGTGACACAAGCTAGTCAAAAGAACGAGTTTCCATATTTCCACGTCCGATTCTGTTGCTGTGTCCATTAACATTACACAAAAGTGCAAATAATTTTGAGTTCTAGTTTTCATCAAATGTTAAGGGATGTTCGGAACTTGACAAACAACACTTGTTGAAGAAGCTCACTTGAAGACTAACATGTTTGTTTCATTTTAGCTAACTCAGAGCTATGTTATATGGGACCTCAACAGAGCATTGGAATAATTAGCTGAAGAAACTTGTTCATCTGACCATGGCTTGAAGACCTAAATTGATGAAGCAAGATTGAGTTTTCAAAGGTTCTGTAGTTGATTGACTCGTAAATCCCGAAGCCAAATTCAATACGGAGGAACTGCCAACCATGTAAGAAGTACCGGATAAGTCAAGCTGGTGAGTGAAGATTAAATCGACTTCACTTTACCAGTCGATGAGAAATAAATTATCGCAAATGAGCTCACGACAAGAAGTTACAGATTTGCTTCAATATGCGATCAGCTAATAATGCAAAGTTTAAAAGAGAAACCTGCATACCAGTGCATTCATACACCACGTATATTCATGAGAAAAAAATACAGGCAGTAGTACACTTCTTAGAGAAAAAAATGCTGGAATTTCGAAGATCGGAATTGATCAGAGCAATATGTGCCCAGGATAAACTCCCAACCTCTACTTAATATGATTATGAGGCTACAGCTTCACCACTAACTGAATAAATTGCTATGAATGAAAGCTGCGGTATTAGTTTGCTTGCGAAAAGGTTTTGTGAGATTTTTCGCTCTATTTGAGGGAACTGTTGGGAAAAATTGAGCGCTTTTGTTTGGGATTGTTTCCTTACGAAGGGGCAGCGCTGTTTATCACTCGCGGGCAAAGCAAAGAGCAGGGAAATGTTTTCTTTGAAGATAAAAATATGTTTTTATAAGTGCATGAATGTTTGTTTGTCCGTCCACCCAAAAACCCAAAAAGAGGGCGAAGGAGTTGAGCCATGTTCATATTTTTTTGCAGCTAGTCAGGTGGGATAACCTTGATATGAAAATGCCAAAATTCTAAAGTAAGTTGGCCATCAAAATTTCGATTCAAAAAAACGACGGCGTTGAATTTTGTTGTCTGCCTAGCGAGAAAGAAGCGAAATGAAGAAGGAGTTGAGTCATAATAATGTATATATATATATTTTTTTGTTTTCAGGCAATGAGGTAAGTTGACTGAGACGTAAAATAAGACCATAAATTTAGAGTTAGCTGGCCATATAAATGACTACGTTGAATTTGTCCCCCTGCGGGTGACGGTATTACGGCATGAAGCGTTTTACTTTCAACTGGATTTACTCCTTTCGTTAAGTAGTTTTCTGCAAGAGTAAAAAAAAAAATCGACTAACCTATCTGTGATTCCGAGCTGAAGTTTGCATGAGTAATGCTTGGTTGCAAGCTGGGACTGAATAATTTTTTGTGCGTGTCACTGAAGGTAAGGAAGAATAGCACTTTGCGGGTATGAATGGTCGTAGGGTACGGAAATTAATGACGAAAGTGATAAGCATAAACATATCATCACAAATCTCTTTGCCGTCATTTCTGACAGGTGGGCACACTAGTAAACAGATAAACAGTTTAACATATAACCAAAGAGCGGATTTCTAGTTCTAAAAAAGCGATCAAATAGCGCCAAAAATCTAGTCAAAATAGCACTTAAAAAAAGTCGGTATTGCAGATGTCATAGCAAATAGTTTTTATTTCTAGCAAAATAGTTCTTATTAGTAGCAAAATAGCACTTAAAGCTTTGCAAGTTTTGGCTAAAATTCAGCCGTTTTCTCATATTTGTACCTTTCAAAAAAATTAGGAAGGTATTATTTTAATCGGAAATCATGTTTTTTCACTCAACCTATGCGCACATCGTATCAACAGGAACTTATATAGCTGAGAGATTTCCTTATAGCGTTCAGGTTTGTGGTAGATAAAAGAATGAAATAAAACCACTTTATTTACAAACTAACGTGAGCTAACGTAACGTCAGGATTACGTCAGTTTAGGTCAGGTTATTCGCTAAAACAACTTTCATGCCCCTGCATAAGCTCAGTTGGGCTCGTATCCTGAATAGTGAATACCCCTCAAATAAACTGAAGGCTTGAATCCTATAGGAGACTCCAGTACATAGAACGCCGTATTTTAATAGGAACTTGACTAAATGCTCGGTTTCTAGATAACTCCAGCGCTGGACTATTGTAGGAGCTTACCCAATAATTTAGTGTTTTACATGAAATAGAAAATAATTCATGGTGCCGTTATGTCTCATAAAAACAGTGCTTCTACAGATAATATGAACTGATTGTCTAATGCGTATTTGTCTTACCTTCACGAATGTATAATGTCTAGCATAATATAATGCTACGGTTATCCATGTACCCCATCTCGTTACAATAGGCTGTGTGGGATGGGGCACATCAAGAGCCATCTCTCTGAAGAATTCCCATCTACTTGGGACCGTCAGGAATATTTTTACTGTTGTTTGATATAGTTAATCAACGTCTTGAAAATGCGTCCGAACCTTATCTGCAACTCTGTGCAAGCCGTGTGGGAGGCAAGTTAGGTGCAGCATATCGGGGGTAGAGAAGCAGCGGTTTTTTTCATTTGTGCTGCAGCGTCTGTCACCAGCAACATCTTTTTATATTTAATTGGCTCTAGCCAAAGAAGCGATAAATGCGATGCAGTGAACTACCTTAATGTTGTACAATTAGTGTGTTCTAATTCAGTGGAATTCAACAGTAACATGTCAGATTCTTTGTTTAATTCAAGTGTGCCTATTATTGCTGTCGTAATTTGCCCACCCGTCCTATCAGTACACTCGTCCACTGCAGGCACTCGTGTAGCTGGTTATGTTGTGACGAGAATGATATTGACCAGCAAAATTCCTTGCGTTTTCTTTCATAGGAAATTTAAATAAAGTTGGAACACGGCAAACTTATTTACATGTTATTTGTTTTTCAGCGTTTTCTGATGAATAATTTTATTTTTAATGGTACAAATACGTAGTACTTTTTGCATGTTTTCTATAGTCATTTATTGCATAATGACTACCTTTTGGCTTAGTGTCTGGTCAAAATACTTTTTATAGCAGAGTAGCATATTTTGAAATAAATGCAAATTTTTGTTTGCATATAGAGCCATAATAGCTATAATCGAATACATGCTAGAAATCCAGTATCTACATATAACACGGAGCTCTTTATCCCACTCAAGCTACAGAAGTGTTGCCCAGTTCAGGCTTTGTGGTCGCCGAGCTCGAGAGCTGACGAGCGCTACCACAGATTAATACATATGTAGCTAGGGAGGCACAAATCTGTAACATGATTCTACTTGTGGTATAATTCATCATTCGTTCGCTTCCAGGAATAGATACCGATAAGTTGGGTGTTACTGATGTGGTCCCAGGATGTAACAACAGGTGCCAGTTTTATTATGCTTGTTTTCATAGACGCAAACACTTCTCTCTGTACGGTGCACTGCGCCAGGCCGGAGTTTGGAGATTTTGTTCCGAGTTGCTTTTTCAATTAATTCTGACAAATAATTAAAGTTGAGAAAGCTCTGAGCGATCACGACAGCGAGCTGCAGCCGTGTGAATTGAGATTTCGTCGGGTTTTGTGCTCGAGGGAAAAGAGCTTCAGCTTCCTCTTCCTACATTATCTTCCCTGACGTACAGCTAGTCATTGATATTTATTGTAGTGTTTGACTAGTGTACCCTATCATCAAAGTTTATATTGACGGCAACGAAATTTTACTGACAACTCTCCGTTGTTAATGCCCGTGGTCGAGATTTTGCAAGACAATTATAGTATAGATACCCTTGAAGCGTTGTTCCGTTAAAAAAAATGAACAAGTGAAGCACTCTGAAAACGCATGCTTCCACCAAGTAATGCAAGGCTAAGGAAAAATTGAAAATGGTCCTGAATCTACGTTTTCGTTTTGTCGTCGCCGAAATTAGATCATTTGCCCCTTGTCTCATTGCTAGCAGTGCTTGTAAATCTCTTGATGATCCGTGCATAAATTTTTGAGAATGTTATCAATTCAGGCGAACAAAACAATACACAAAGATACAAACAGATGAATAAATCATCACAAAACTTTTTTTATAAGTGTCCCTTAACTATCCTAATAGCTCCTGTAGGTATGAAAGAGAATCGTTCATACATTTTTGGGTCATAGTGCAGAAAAACAGTAAAATAAACAGAGAGACAAATACACAAACGGAGCAACAAATCATCCAAAAACATTTGATCGTTCGTTCCTTGTGACATTCCCAGTATTTCCAGCAAAGTTAATGGAAATGTGTTCCTAACTTTCTGAGTAATGTTGCAAGAACAGACATTCAGACAAGCAAACAACAAACGGTTGAACAAACCTTCGCCAAGAGTTTATCATATGTTTCTCCTAAATCACCTATAAATCCCGGGAAAGGTAATGAAGATGAAGCCATAACATTTTGAACTATTTTAGAGACAGACAAACAGAAAATCCTCGACCAAAGCATAACCTCCTTGGCGGAAGTAATAAACACAGAATTTCAAGAAGCTAGACGACTGCAACTGTCACTGAATTAATGTGAGTAGAGCAGGACAATATCTGCAGTCGAGCCAATGGGCGATTGAGTAGTCCCATGTGGTCACTTCATGTTCGTCTGCTAACTTTGCATGCGCCCTCGGCTCGATATTTTAATTTCATTTATCTTTCGGTAAAGTGAAATGGCGCAAATGGAAAGGGTAAGATCCTTCAAGCTGCTTATCAACTATCGTCAATAAATCGAGTCCCGATCGCTTCTACAATATGGATAAAGTGGCTAAAAAAAGTATCTTCTTTCACTCACTTTCAAATTTGGTTTCCAAAGCCTTGCAACCCCGGAACAGAAATTCTTGAAGCGTGAGAGAATATGAACAGATAAACGGATAACTGCGCAATGGTTTTTGTTACCTATGCCGAGGATTTTACATTTCTGTCTAAGTTTGTCTGTGCGCATTCGATTGTTTGTCTGTCTGAAAGATAACTCAAAAAGTTACGGATGTGCGTATCCTTATGAAAGTTCCTTGGATTGTTATGTATTTTAGGAGGAACAGTAACTGTAGATTAGGAGGAACAGTAACTGTAGATGAACTTTTGGTTAAGCTCATTTCAACATTTTTTTAGTTGTTTGTCTGCCTGCTTTTCTTGGGAACATAAGATAAACAGCTATGAACTGTTCTTCAAGTCTGCATTGATTGTTAGAAACATGGAAAAGAATATGTACTAACGAAATTTTGATGATCTGCCAGTCCGTTTTTATGTCGTTTTCTATGTTTTTTTCGTGTTTGGTAGTAAAATAACCCAAAACGTTGTAATGAATTCCTTTAAAATTGGGAAAATTGTTAGAAATGCTGCAAGGCACAAATGACAAAGGTTTGGTGATAATCGGTTCGTACATTTTCGTGCTTGATTATGTTTGTCTTAGTGTTTATTACAAATAACGCAAAAAGTTATTTACGGATCTTCAGGAAAGTTACAGGAACTGAAGGCAGAAATGACCAAATTTTAGTGGTTTTTAAACTGAAATTCTTAATTCAGGCCAAATTTTGTCATTTTGTAAACTTGGCCCTGCTTGGCGGAGGTATGCGCTCATAGAGTGCTTCACTAGTTGCGGTGTTTGACTAACCCACCCACCAGTCAAAGACTGGCTAAAAAGATTGTCATTTCCCTCCTTCGACCATACTTTGAGTTGCGTAAAATACAATGCTGCCGGTGGCTCTACGGTTTTGATCGACGGGGTAAGCACGACCGGCTATAATTTTGCTAGGCTACGCTATCGTGTAAGAAGGTAGTTGGTGATCACACGACTGTTTGCTGACGGTGCTATGGTCTGGAATCTGAGTACAGATCGTAAGTCAGCGTTTTTTTTTTGTAGGGGATGTTAATACACACCACAGGGACTGAATGCGATCTGTGTCTCCGACTGATCGCCTTGGTGATGCTGTATTAGACTTTTGTACCTTATCTAGCTACGTGCAGCTAGTTCGTGGGTCCACACATATGACAGAAATTGTCTCGACCTCATTATGACTGATGCCCATGGGCAAAAATCTCAAACTATTTGCGATACCGTAACTCATTGTTATTATCCTAACTCAAAGTTACGACCCTCAGCTGTTTAATTTGACAAACTCAAACGTCGGTCATATTTTTACGGTTCCCGTATTCAATGCCGCGAGTTAGGGGTGCTCCGGGGGTGCCGTATCTTCCCTGTGGCGCTCGTAAGTCGATAAAAAATTCATGGAGAGCAATGCACCGAGGCAGCTAATGATGAAAAATTTGCTGTTGCTGTGCCAGCTGAGACCTGTTTCAGTGAACGACAAAAAAATACGCTAGCACAAGCAAAATTATTGTTTTACTGGCGAGCAGAGTCGCGATGTGGACAGGAGGCGGCATTCAGCGCCCTCTCACGGTCAACAAAACAAGTTCTCACTGTCAACAAACAAATCTTTACTTCGTTCTACGAACGATCATAGTTTATAAATTATAATAACACTGTTTCACTATAAACTTTAGCTTGAAGGCAAATATATCCTATGACCATAAAAAAATTCTTAAGAGCACTAAAATTCAATTTTAAATATTCAAAACAACGAGTATCGCGATATTTTCGTCCGAACGTTAGGCTTATGTCAAACATTCGTAAACACAGCTTTGAGATTGTCAAGAAATGATGTAAAAATGTTTACCATCACTTCAGTTTACTCTCCAAGTGCCGTTAGCTAACTTTCGGACATATCGTCATAACTGAAGGGATTTATAACACGAAGTTCGAGTTACCGTGCAACAATCACAAACGTCTGTGATTGTCACGCGGACATGAATCTGCTTGCCCATGCAACTTGTGATAGTATTCACGTTCACACCATCACCACATGCTAGACATTGAAATAAAATTATTATTTTCTAAATAAAACATTACTAACTGGCCTGGACCCTGGCTGAGTTACGTTACGTTATTCAGCCATGGCCGAAAACTCTTTTGAAAGGCCAACAGAAGTCAGCTGATGGTGGAGTATTGCACTTGTAACACGCTTCGTGATTGGCTGCTTTGAGCAGACGCTCCGCCCTCTAGTTCAAAATTATGAGAATGAAGAAAGACGCTACGATGTGGATACGATGACGACCTTCTGTTTTGAGTTTCGCATTTACGGGTGTCGGTTCTATGTCCTAATTTAGGGTATCGCAGGAAGTTATGATATGACTTGCGAGATGCGTTACGGGAACGTTTGAATTTCCGGCCCCTGGACCACTCTCTTATCTTATTGAACCTGAACCAGGTTGTTCCTCTGGTAGACCCCAGGAGAGTGGTGTTTGCTTAGAGCAAGACTAATTGGGATGTTATTACTGGAGCAGCGTTACCTTGGCGCCAGATTATTTGTAGTGAGGATCCTATCGCTAAGCTTAACGATTTGACTGTGTCTATTTTGGAGAGGTATGTTCCGAAGAGGACTATTCTTGTGAGGTCTCGGGACACACTGTGGTTTGACGACCAGTGTCGGTGAGCTTTTGAAGCTAAACAAGCGTCTTACCGGGCTTGGCGGCGTTCACGAGCCCGCACGATGTGGCAGACAAATGTGGATGGTAGGACCGAGGTTCACCGTGTGTTTGAGAGCTTGAGAGGGCACAGCATCGGCAGAGGCATCGTTACAAGGTGTCTCTGCTGAGTATTGGCCATCCACCTCATTTTTGGAGTGAGCTGAAGGGTTCAGTTTCGCTGCTGAACCTTCGTTGCTGCCCTTGTTGGTCCCGGTGGTGGTAACGTCGCTGATCCCTTGGCACAGGCGAAACTCATATCGGCTCACTTTGACCGGAAACAGTGCAGAGATGTGTTGTCATTGCCACATGGATGTCATCTGATCCTTGTTTAACCTCTTAGGCTTTCAGATCTGGTACTATCAGGGAGCTGCTTGAGGGTCTTGATCGTGACTGAGGTGTGGAACCATTGGGTATGTTTCCTCTGTTTGATAAGCAGCTTATATACTGGCGTTCTCGCCCTTAAGTTTGGAGTGGAAATTTTCTCCGTTGTTGGCGTACTGGGAATATTACTCGCATTTCCTAGGGTCCAGTGTCACCCCATGTCGCCAACAACCGACCAATTACGCTGACACCCATATTGTCGAAGGTGTTCGAGAAATTGGTCGCTTCTAAGCATGGACGTTGTGCTGATGCTACGGGTTTGCTGCCCGCTGGTATGTTTCAGTGCAGAACTGGTTTCGGTTGTTGTGATGCGCTGTTGCCGGTGTCACACCATTTGCAGTTGCGCTTGATTGTGGGTCTGAGGTACGCCTGGTACAGTAGGACTTTAGCTCGGCGTTTGAGAGGGTCAACCACAGGGGTTTATTGTACAAGGTAGAAACGTTTAGTGTGTGGTAGGGTAAATGCCATTCATTCGTGACTGTTTCTCAGCAAACGCAGAGTGTTTCTGTTGACATTTTTCAGTCCGTCAGTCGCGGTGGAGTCTGGCGACCTTGAGAGTAGCGTACTTGGACCGCTGCTGTTCGTTCTGTATACTAGTAAATCTAAAGTCAATTTGACATGTTCTCTCCCCTGGAGAATACGATGATCAACTATGCAGACGATTTCACTTTGAAAGCAGTGATACCTGCATCCAGCATGCGTAATGATGTAATGAAGTAACCCAGTATCTGAATAGGGATAATTTGCACATTAGTGCATTTTGAGCAGCCTGGAGTGTGAAGCTGAATGCCAGTATTACAAGGTCTACGATTATCAGTCAGTGTCCGACACCTATGCCGCACCATCCACATCTGAAGATAGATGACTCTTAGCTTCTGAAGTCTAGCTCCTTGGAGATTTTCGGCGTTGTTTTGATAATAAGATTACCTTTGAGCTGCACGTTAAGCGACTAGTGTCACACGCTTCCAGTAAGATTGGGCTCCTGCGTATGGTGAATTCTACGTTTGATAACAGTCTGGTTGAACGCAGAGGCTTCTCAGCTTTCTAACTACCTGCGTTGGAATATTGTTCACTGGTTTGGACTGCAGCTGCTGACAATTACTTGCGTCTGCTGGACCGAATGTTAGTTCACCCAGCAGGCTGAACGCTGAAAATGATCTGATGAATCTATCTCATAGTAGGGAGGTGGCCGGACTCTGTATGTTTTATAAGGTTTACCACAATGAGGGATATAATTTGTGTATTTCTATTCCGGCCCTCAAGGTCTCAAAGAGAGTTGCACATGCTGCGGTTGACGCGGACTCTTTCACTTTAGATAGTGTTAGATGCAGAACTCGTCAGTTCAGTCGGTCTGTTGTCTTTTAAGGTTTGGAATTCATAGCCTGCATCAGCTTTCGGTCGTGTTTGTCTGGAGGCGTTTAAGTCAGCCGTTGATGGCGTTTTGTTGGAGTTTATTTTCAAGCGTTTCATGCTTCACGGTGATACAAATGACTACACTTAGGTTGTACTACCTGTCCGTGGCGTCCCGGGAGTGAAGTTTTAATTATAAAAGAAACACTTCGGATGTGCCAAGTGCACACCAGAGCGAGTGGGTTTCTCAGTGGAGGGTTCGATCTAAGTTGACTTTAACTTTATTCGTTGAGATCAATTTACGACTTAGTGCCTAATAAAATAAAGTGCTTTCCATTTCAGGAACCAGAGAAGACGCGCAGCAAGGCAATGAAGCTCAAAGTTTATTTTATCGTGTGGTAAGCGAAGGCACACGCACAGGACGCAGCGGTATTGAGGAAGGTCAACCTCTATGATCCTCTCATTTGTGATAAATGAGGCGAGAAATTTGTTACGTGAATTGAAAAGAGAATATTCGGGTTTTGTAAGCACCAAACTGAGCTATATTCTAAAGCTTGAGGGTACTTGGGACGGGAGAAGGTTAACCAATACAAGTTCAGTACATCCTCATAATAGCTATTGTTTTAGGAAGTACTCATCTGTGGAACCCTCAGAGTATTTAGAGGATAACTATATAGAGAGTACATCGATTAGAAGGAGTATTCTCAGTAAGAATAAAAACACTAAACTAGCGATAAAAATCATTTATTACGCATTCAGACCAGCTGGTTTCGACAAACGTCATTCTCAATGAAGGCATCTGGAAATAAAAGTAATAACACCGTCAGATAATAGTTCATACAGTAAAATTTGAAGAAAAAACAAAACTAAATCTACATGGTATATAACGATACGGCTGTTTGATCTACGCTTAGAGATGGGCGAGTTCTAGCTATATAGAGAGATTCTAAAACCCTAACATCAGAGTCGGAAGTAGAAGTTAAAATTTCAAAGTTGTCAAGAGAGAACGGATGACTGGTTACTCAGTTACTCAGGTTATGTTTGTCAGTTTGTCTATCAGTCTGCCTGATGGCTTGTGCGCTTGTCTGTCTCCAAGATACATAAAAAAGTTATTGAAGGATCTGTGTGAAATTGTCAGTAATTTTTAGGTATGTTTGGAAGAAAAGTTTGATAACTTTTGTGCAGAGTCGGTTCTACCGTTGCTTTGTTTGTATGAAACTTTTTGCTCAGTAGTATAACTTCAAAAATTACGGAGCAATTTTTATTAAATTTTTTCCGCAATAGTTAAGGACATTAATAACAGCAAATGACGAAATGTTTGTGATAGTCTTTTTGTCCGCTTGTTCGTGTCTATGTTTGCTTTTATGTTTGTCAGTAAGATAACTCGAAAAATTATGAACGGATCTTCACGAAATTTCTAGAGATTGTTAAGCATCTCATAAGGCCCAAAACTTAAACCGCACAATACTTGACTCTCCCCTTCTCACAAGTGAGGCTGATAGCAAATTGATAAAACCTCGAAAATAATGAATCATCATCTTGGTACCTCGGAGATACAAAGAATTGGAAAGAAGCATTCATACATGAGCGCTGGCCAGTGGTAATTTGCAAAAATTATTTTAACCAATTTTAAGTTAACTTTGTGTCCCACGTTTCAATTATCGTCGCCCACAGTAGAAATCTACGAGTGAATTTGTCGCTCTGTGGGCTGGAAAATTTTTTATCGAAAGTTAAGCTATTTGCCACCAGCCTCAGGAGCAAATTCGAGTGAGCTGTCAAAATATCGTGGCGTCTATGGCTCAAATCATCAGTTTTGTTGATAATCGGTTAGTTCGTTTGACTAATGATCAGAAGGTTAACTCAAAGAGTCATCAATTGTTCTTCATGAAATTTTCGGGAATTGTTAAAAATTTAAACAAAAACACTAATGGCCAAATTTCGGTGATAATCGGTGCGTCCGCTTGTAAATTTGACAAATGTTTATCAAATGTTTATCGGAATACAACTCAAAACATTACTGAATGATCTCTAAAGAAAATTACAAAAGCTATTATTACTGTCAAGAGGCAAAAATGACTGAAGTTTAGCGATGATAAAGAAGAAATGCTAATGTCAAGACAAATTTGAATATTTCGTTTATGTTGTTTTGCTTGGCCTCTTCCGAACTCTTATATAACGAGCTCCACGTGTAACTATATAAAAATAAACACAGAATGAAAACCATTTTGCAGTGTATACGAATACCTGGAAATTGATGAACCTGTTGGTTGTTAACGTAGGGCTTTGATTCGTAGGGGAAACAAATATTAGCTATTCTTTGCCAGTTAATATACAAGATCTGACGTTTCATTGTTTTTAGTGCAATAAAAGTTTTACTGCTTCCCCTTTCATAAAATCTCCCGTGACTGTTCATCGTCTTCTTCCACAACTAACCTACCTGCACCCACTCTTACATCAACAACACAAACAGAACAATAGCCTGCATATCATATTCCAGAGATCTATGTCTATCTTCAAACACTTTTCCCGAGCAACATATAAATTTAAAAAGAAATTAAGAACAAACGGAAACGTTCTGCTCATTAGCCCGACAGTAAATGCTCAGTTTCTGCTACAGTTGTCGAGCAAAAGCGCTTCATTCGGTGTTGCGGGGGGTGTATTGCCTCGTGAATAAAGGCCACATCTCTTGCTGTTGTGCCCAGGCGCTAATGAGCTGCCGCGTAGCGCGGCTCCAGGAGTGCGCCTAACAGCCTCCAGCAAACACTCCTTAAAACGACCGCAGCAAACACAGAAAAAATTTCCGCTCTGAAAATTATCTGTACCCTGTTCAAATTTCGAAATTGAACAATGTATGAATCCTTAACACTAAATGATATATAGAAAGAAATTAAAAGTGTTAACTAGCTTTGGGATTCAGGCTTGTTTCTTAATTAATGCTCTCATTAATTATTTTGCATCGCCTTTTTTTGGCAAGAAAATTCTGTTAGGATATATGATGCAGGTTGAAATAAAATTTAATCGAAAAAGAACACTTCATGATCGCATCACAGCGAAATATGGAAAATGGTGTTGATATGGAGGGAACAGGCGGAAGTCTTAGATGTTAATGTGCTCAATATTGTCTAGAGTGCTCCATGGGCCACAACCTAGGTAACATATGTGCATTGAGTTTGCTGTAGCAATAAAAAGAGAAGATCGTTCGATTCAGCAGGAGAGGGATAGATTATTCAACAGGTGCTGCAGTGTCCGCTGAAAATATTCATTTGTACAACATAATCGGGTTAAAGCCTCAATCTAAATTACCGCTGAAGATCTACGTATAGCCTCATCAAACACGAAGACTAAGAAAACTCTCACACGTGTTAGTAAAAAGGCTGCTGAAAATGCCAATAATAATCATGATAGAACCAAGCGTGTTTATTTTTGGAGCGAAAAAACTTGTTGCCATTCTGTGGGATAAATCCAGGCAGTAGAGAGAAGGCTACACTACCTGTGTCACGTATATTGTAGAACATTAACTATACCTAACCTTCTTTCGGTGGTATGAAAAACGCATAGGTAGAACTGGTTTGGACTGTTGTGATGCACTGTTATCGGTGTCACACCATTTACAGCCTGCGTTGGATTGTGGGTCGGAGGCACGCCTGGTACAGTTGGACTTCAGCGCGGCGTTTGACAGGGTCAACTACAGGGGGTCTACTGTACAAGTTGGAGTCGTTCGGCGTGGGTGGTGGGGTTCTATCAATCATTTGATTTTGTTTCTGAGCGAACGCAGAGTGCGTGTATTGACGGCGTTTTGAGTGCCTCCGTCGCAGTGTAGTCTGACGTCCCTCAGGGTAGCGTACTTGACCCGCTGCTGTTCTTTCTATATACCAGTGACATGCTCTCGCTGGAGAACACGATGGTCAACTATGCCGACGATTCCACCTTGATGGCAGTGATACCTGACCCCAGCGTGCGTAATGAAGTCGCCGAGTAACTGAATAGGGATCTGTCGCACATCAGTGCATGGTGCTCGGCCTGGAGTATGAAGCTGAATGCCAGTTAGACCAAGTCCATGATTGTCCGTCGGTCTCGGACACCTTTACCGCAGTATCCACATTTGGAGATAGATGGCACTGTGCTTCAGGAGTCTAGATCCTTGGAGATTATCGGTGTTGTCTTTAATAAGAAGCTTACCTTTGAGCCGCATATTAGGCGACTGGTATCACGTGCTTCCAGTAAGATTGGACTCCTGCGTAAGGTGAATTCTGTGTTTGGTTAACCGCAGATGCTTTTATGCTTTCTTGCTGCTTGTGTTGGAGTATTGCTCACCGGTCTGGGCTTTAGCTGCTGATAGTCACTTGCGTCTGCTGGACCGACTTGTTAGTTCAGGCAGCAGGCTGTGTGCCGATCTGGTGAACGTGTCCCATAGAAGAGAGGTTGCTGTACTCTGTATGTTTTATATGGTTTACAGCAATGAAAGATATTGGTTGTATTCATCTGTCCCAGTCCTCAAGATCTCAAGGAGGATTACACGTGCTGCGGTTGAAGCGCACTCTTTCACTTTGAAGACTGTTAGATGCAGAACTCGTCAGTTCAGTCTGTGTTTTGTGTACTGGTCTGTTGGGGTTTGAAATTCATTGCCGGCATCGGCTTTCGGTCGTGTTGGCCTGCAGGCGTTTAAGTCAGCAGTTAATGGTTTTTGTTGGATTTTCTGTAGCAACGTTTCGGGCTTCCCGGTATGGCAAACTGCTTCATTTGGGTTGTACTACCTGACCGTGGCGGCCCGACCGTGGCGGCCCGACCGTGAAGTTTTCATAATAACAATAATAATAAATAGCATCATAGTAGTGAACAAACACGGCCATACGCTCGGTAAAGGGTTAAATGTAAACTGTACGAAATTAAGTTTTACAATCAAAAGTTTAGCCTATAGGTCTTTATATTGAATGGGGAGTGTGGTAGTGACCTAATGTAAGTTTAAGAATCTTACGTCGGTATAATTATACGAGTGATGAAATTGTCCATATCCGAAGTATATACCACGATATGTATACATCCACATGTAGTGTATGATCACACGTATGGGATGATTTTTGCATAGAGAAAAATATATAATAAAATCAAGCCCATAGCTCTATACGTATTATGTTTTAACTACATGTTCTAGCAGCGGTTTTTCTTAGCAGCATAGGTGATGCTGCAATGCTTGTGATGGACAGCAATAGCTGATCACCAAACATCATTCTATGAAATTTTCTTCAACTATGCCATTTGATGCAGTAGTGACTGCATGTTACGTGCTGCTGCAAGCAGGATAATGAAATATGGATGCATAACACCAACTATTTACAGTTATATATGGCATTACTTTCTCTCCCGCACCATTAAAATAACTTTTAAGAAAATATAGCTTACAAATACATAGCTTCATTAGCAAAGGCGTATCTGCTCTTTCTTTTTTTTCCTTGCTACCTTTAAAAAGTTCCCTCTTTTTATTAGGGCGGTAATATGTCTTTCTTCTTTTCATTTGTTTGAAGATGTTTATTCGTTCACTAGAGTGCCCGCGCTGTCAAAAATGACAGCGAACTATTTGTGATGAGCCTTTTTCGTTGACCATACTTTCGTTAATGTAATTGCTGGGTTAAAAGCCCATAGAGATGAGTGTTCATGGAACGACAACTGCTCAGCATTGAAACTTTTCTCTCTTCGATATGGAGAAAATTTTATCTGTTTTTTTTTTACAGGCCGCTCAGTAACACTCAAAATATTGTCGAGTTGGTGGCATGGATATGGTACGATGTAATGTATGTAGGTCCAATTTTTTTTTCTTGGCAAAAGCTGTTTCGCCGACCATTGATCTAATTAATGTGTGGAGAAAATCTAATGCAGTGAAATTATCTATAGGAAGAAACTAAGAATCAAGATACACGAGAGCGCTAATTGGAGCCTCGGATATCTTCAGGGCTTCAAATCCAACTTTAGCAAAGCAAGAAGTGCATTCATAGATAAGGTCACCCTATACTTTGCCATACACCTTTATTGTTCTCTCGCACAAAATGCTAACAAGTATTTACACAATATATACACATCTAGCATAGAGAACAAGCCCTTTAAAAGTAATAGCAACGTATTGGGCACACAGCATTAACTAGACATATTTGCTTAAACAATCTTCCTTAAATTTGCGCTTAAAAACCTCATCAGACATTGGCGAGCGATTCAGGTAAATTATTGTACGCATGCAAAGCTTTAAAAATAGCGAAACGCTTTTCAACTTCCAGCCTAACTGTCGGCAAGTTTAGTCTACTATTTCTAGTGTAGTAATGATCATCGGGAATCAAAGGTACTATATGATTTTCAAATATGTCTCGTTCAGAAGTAAACGCATTTCTCAAGAATTTTAGCAAAAAATAGCTATAAATGTCCTGGAACTTTAGTAGTTTTAGCTTTCGGTACATCGTATTTGTTGCCATGATTGGTATATTATTAGCGTCTCTCTTGACATTTTGAATCACTCGTAATGTTTTATTCATAATGGTGCTTATCTTCCTCGTCAAGTTTGACGTGGCACCACCCCATATAACAATCGCATAAATTATGTGGGAATACATCAGCGAATAGTAGTGAAAGTAATTCCCATAGAAATCAGATTCCATTTCAGTGGTAAGAGAAGCTTGAGTTATCTTTATTGCTTGAATATTAACTATCGCTGATTAAGATACATTTGCCATCAACTGCAACCTGGTTTACTTTCTACCAATTAACTCTCAATGACAGGACAGGATGACCATAGTCTCTATAACCTGGCCCAATTTTCGCCTGTTTTCTTAAAACGTGACAGAAAATTAACAGGTATACGAACAGCTAAGAGAAGCTGTAATACATTGTTTCGATTTCGAAAAGTGTTTGAAGCAAAAAGTGTATTGAGAAAAACGAATAAGAAACCCACTTTCGCCATCTTCTGGAACCTTGTCACCGTTCTCCATAAAACACAACCTAAGTGCAAAATCTGCAACCTGACCTATTTTTAGAATATCTATTTATTTTATTTTACTTGCTTAAAGTTCTCCATCGATAACGATGATGACACGGCGTCTTCAATGTCATTGCTGTGGTCGGTGAATGCGCCCGTGGCTGTAAAGCACGATGGGAGAGCCACAAGGCCGACCACGCTCCGGACGTACAGCGGTAGCCAGGAGCCGGTGGTGAAGGAGACTGCTGGGCTCCCTGGTGTCTCCTAATTGCCTCCGCCAAGAAGGTTATGTTTTTTTCGTCGGATTTATCTGTCTTTCTGTCTGTCTCTTATTCTTTTTGTCTGTCATCAAAATAACTCCAAAAATATGGATGGATTTGGATGAAATATACAGGGATTGTTCAGTATGTTAGAAGGAACAGATAATTAACTCTTGGTGAAGATCCGTTCATTCGTTTGTTTGTTTGTTTGTCTGTCTGTTTCATTTTTTTTTTGTTAATGCCGTAGGCCATAGAGTTATGGACGGATTTCCATGAAGTTTACATGAGTTGTTAGGTTTATTACGAAAATAAATAGCCAAATTTTTGTGATGATCTGTTTTGTTCGTTCGTGTGTTTCTTGTTTTATTTGATTTTGTGCTTGTTAGCGCAATAACCTAAAAAGTTATGTATGGATCTTTATGATATGTACATGAGTTGTTAAAAATGTTAAAAGACAGAAATGAGTAAATATAGGTGCAGATCGGTTGGTTCGTTTGTATGTTTGACTTAATTCTATCATAATGTTTGTGAGCCGCATTACTCAAAAAGTTATGAGCGGACCTTCAAGAAAATTCCAGTAGTGTCAATATTATCAATCGGCACAAATGAGCAGACTTTGTTGTTGCTACAAAGAAAATTATGGTCTCAACACCTGCAGCCACCTGCAACTCGATCACTTGTTTAGACCTTCCTGTTGCTACCTGCGCCGCACCGTGCACCGTGTTCGAGCGGCCTGCACCTCGGTACGGGACAGCCTACTATCGACGCCGATGGGTAACTTGTAGCGTATCAAGTATACTTGACTCGGACTACGATTCTAAGCCCCTACCTGTTCCTGCGGAGTCTGCACTTGTTGCTCGCAGCAACTCTAGTCTCTGTGGTGTCTATTCTGGTCTTCGTAGGATCAACGATCACGCCCAGTCTTCGAGGTGTTCAGCTTTTACGCTTAATCTTAGACGTCTCTTGCTGGATGTTGACCCTAGCAGCGCTCTTCCTCGACTCCACCCAGCTATTCATCTGATCCAGTCCTAATTCCCTTCAAGTTGAGCTCACTATCTATTTATTTAATTGTATCTCAATCTTAACTTCATAAAAATGTGAATTATTACTCGAGATTTATTCACCCCTGCTACCAAATCGGGTCTCTGGCAATTTAACGAATCTGGATAAAGAGCTAGTAATAATTCTAATCTGTTGCGTAATAATTTTCAATTATGTTGAGGAAATCACTAACTGTTAATAACTTGCTAGATATTTTGTTTATCGTAAATCACTTACGATTGACGACCTTAATTAAAGCTGTTTGTAATTCTCATAAGTAGCAGCTGATTGAAAACCCTATTCTTTCGATTAGCGCCCTTGAGTAACAATAGCCCTTATACCGAATTTTAGTTGTAATAAAAAATGAAATCGCCATTTCAGCACCATTTTTAATAAGTAGTTGCATTTCTTGGTGGAGGTATGCATTCTTAAAGTGCTGCTCCAGTTTTCATCAATATTTTGTCACAGCTCAGAACGAATAACAAACAGTAGAGCAGAGCTGCTGGTTCGAGTCCCCCCAGCACGAATCATTCGTGACACAGAAGTGATGAGTCTCAACGATGGTTCACATGATAGTCATTTGAACGTGTTCATTGCGCCATCTTAGACACAACTTTGAGTTTATCAAAAGATTGATGCATATGATAATCGTCTAGTAGGGAACAACCACCTGCAAAGTGTCTCATATCTTTTGAAACACAAAGGAATTTGGAACTCATTAAGCTGCGTACTTATCTGCTGTATAATGAATTAAGGGGGACACCCCAGCGAAAATGGTCGATATTTAACATTTTCGTTTTTATAATGAAATTTCAGTCTTATAGGGAAGCGGATCTGTGGCCAAAATATTTTGGCCCTGGGCGCATTGGAACACCTCTAAATGGGGGCAAAGTCTCTCTCGGGGGAAGGGTAAATTTTGAAAATCGACCGAGTTGGCTGCAACTCTATAATTATATGTAAATTTAAAAATAAAATTGATATTCATCCATTTAATTTCCCCGTTTTCTTCTTTGTTTTCTGTTTATTTTCATCTTAAGGGGTGGCTCATGTATTTTCATGAAATTTTCAGCATATCCGATTTCGCTAAAAGAAACCGATTTATTGTTTTTGAAAATCAACACAGAAAATGGAGAAGAAAGAGGATATTTTTATGGAAGAAAAACGTTTTCATTTTAAGCATAATGTGCAAGTTTCTTAGCAAAAGGACAAACAATTCATAACGTCATTGTTATGTGTGATCTCATATATATGTATAAAGTCATAATTTTTATATATATAATAAGTATATATTCATAAGTTACGACTATTTTATTTATGGAAACATCTTATTTGAATATCAGAGATATTTTCAGCTAGATGGAACAAATATAAACAACAACAGATACATGTAAATATTTTTTAGTTTCTTGCTTCTCCCGTGAAATTTAATTTTTCAAAATTCAAAACGCATCATCTCATTCAATATTGATGCTACGAGAAAAACAAAGAGTTTTGAAAAGAAGAATTTCATAGCTCTAAAACTACCGAAATACTTTTTTCGATTTTCGCCCTGATTTGCTTAATCAAAAGAGATGGATTCGAAAAAATGAGGTAAAATATAAGAAATAAAATTTTATATATAGCCAAGCAAGAAAAAAATCAAGGACAAAATTTAAAAAAGTAATTTGGTAGTTTTGTACCAATACTGTAAATTTCTCTTTCCAAAACTTTCTTTGTTTTTCTTTTAGCATGGAAACTGTAGGAGATAATGCGTTTTTTAGTAAACAGTAGATATATGCAAGATTACCCTCAAATTCGACGATGATAAAAAACGAAGAAAAAAATTAATTTGAAAACTTCCACGAAAAAAAAAATCTTTTCCACATTTACATAGTGTGTGCAAATTTTGTTGCAATAGGACGGTAAATAATATAAATAACAAAAAATCTGGGGTGCTCCCCTTAACACAGTGACGCATTCTGAGGATTGGCGGATAGAACACGTTCAAATAACTATCATATGGACCGACCTTGAGATTCATCACTCGTGCGTAACAATTCTCCCGTTGTGCTGGGGGATTCGAACCGTCAGCTCTGCTGCTTCTTTTCCCTTCTACAATGTAACAAAATATTGATAAAAAAAACTACTGTAGAAAAGCACGCTGAGGTCTCATACCTCCGCCAAATAATAAAACGAAAAGTTTCAAATTGTCCTGAATACTGGATTTCTTTTTTATCATCAAAATTTTCTCATTTCTCTTAATTAACCATCCCAACAGCTCCTGGGGATACTCCTCCCTACAGTTCGACACAATAAATCACACTTGGATATACGATGTGTTTGTTTTTTGATCTTAATTAAGATAGAGTTTGATACGATGAACTCTGGTATCCTGATAGCAAAACTTCAACATTACGGCATAGGTCACAATGTTCTGGCGCTCATTAAAAGTTACTTAAGCAATCGGAAACAGTATGTCACAATTAACGATAAAGCATCACCCAATGCCCCTATTGCTCTTGATGTTCCGCAGGGGTCCATTTTAGGGCCCTTGTTATTTAACGTGTGCATTAACGACATAGGCGAGTTCACTAAGTCGAATGCTATTTTGCTTGCCGACGATGCAGTTTTTTAAATTAATGACAAAACTCTTTGTGCTTCTGTTGCTAAAATGAATAGACTTATATCTAGTGTTATAGATTGGCTCCAGTTTAATCGATTAACCCCTAGTGCGAAGAAAACAAAACTGATGCTTTTAACCTCTCGCCCTGCCCAACCTCTGTCTGTAGTTTATTTTGAATTTTAAATCTAGTATAGACTATTACGAGTTTCTGTCGTATAGTAAGGATAACTTACCTACCCTAACATCCAGCTTATTATCTAGTTGTAGGGTTGTAAATTTGAACCTCATTTGCAATAGTTACCTAGGGTGTAATCTATGTGAGCATAACTGTTACTATCTTCGAAGCAGAGCACACTAGGCAATTGCCTTATTGGATGTCGTTCATTTGAAGCTAAATAAAAGTACATGTGAGGAATCTTTTACTGACGTCGGTGTCCCATAAGCCACTGTTTCGCTTTTAGATGGACGTGCTTTCCATTTTTAATTTAGTGATTGTAACAGCTTTTACAGTGTACTTTTGGAAAACAAATAAACGAGTAAACGAGTATTGGTATTACAGTAAAATAAACCAAGAATTTTGCTTAGCTTTTTACAGACTTCATTAATATGTAAATTAAAAGATAACTTAGGATCTATCATGTTAGAGAGGTATTTTCTGTCTTTCACATACTGTATATTGAGAAGTACAGGGGTATTTTTGTGGTCATTATTGTCAATTTTGCTTTTCTTTCGTGTGGTATAAGCCTATTCGATGCAAGCCCGGTCGTCAGGTGCCCAATGAATCTCTTAATTCTAGTAACAGCTTCATTAAAATCATCATCGGTAACGTAAAACTCAGCATCGTCACCAAACAGTACACAACTTGCGTCAGGTAAAGCTGCAATATTATTAATGAACACATTGAACAGAGATGGACCTAGAGTTGACCCTTGAGGGATACCGAGTGATATGAGTTTGTCAACAGAACTTGAATTATTGTAGGTATCGTACTGAGTGCGATCAGAAAAAATCGATTGTAATAAATTGAGAGTATTGTGAGATACACCATAATTTCTATGTATATCAATTAGTATGTCTGGATTAATTGTATTGAAGGCTTTGCATAGGTCGAGATAGAGACAAATCGTGTAGGTACTGCTTGAGATTAAAAGCTAGTAAAATGTTAGAAACAACAGACAATATTGCGCAGGATGCCGTCGAGCCTCTTCTAAAACTAAATTTCCTAGGTGACTAAATATGACATGTACTAAAATCTACATTCAGACGTTTGAAAAAAAAACATTTTCAAATATTTTGTTAATCACTGACAAAGTTGGAATTGGCCTGTAATTTTCAACTAGTATGGCATCACCGCAGATATTAAAGATGAACAAAAGGGCGTAGACCTTGTTTATCTAGACTTCTAAAAGGCTTTTGACAAAGTCCTCTATCTACGGCTAATTAAAAAACTGGAAGCCCATGGAATCCGGGGAGACTACTTACGATGGATCAGGGCATGGTTTACGGGTCGATAGCAGCGAGTAAAACTTGAAGGAGAAACGAGCGCCTGGACCACGTTTCATCAGGGGTCCCACGAGGTAGCGTGCTTGGCCCACTTCTGTTCTTAATATACATCAATGATCTCGATCTTAACATCCGTAGTAAAATCACTAAGTTTACGGACGATACTAAACTATGTCATACTGTCACGAAAAGAGCCGAGCTCCTACAAGAACTCGACTACCTCATGGAATGGAGCACAACGTGGCAAATCATCTTTAATGTCTACAACTGCTCAGTAATGCTGATGAACCTATCCCCCATTGCATCACCAGAAATTTTGAATACAAGTCCAAGGGCATCATCGTTCTCTTGTACAAGGCATTAGTGCGGCCACACTTAGAATTTGCTGTTCAATTCTGGTCGCCACATCTGTGTAAAGATATCGATAACATGGAAAGAGTCCCACGCAGGGCAACGAAATTGATACCTCAGCTGCGAAATAAGTTGTGTGAATGTCGCGTCAATGAACTTGGTCTTATCTCTCTCGAGCAAAGACGACTCAGGAGGTAACTAATAGAAACATTCAAGTATATGAATGGCCTTAACAACGTTAAGACCTCAACTTAAGACCTCAACAGACCTCAACTTTTTGCACTGTTGTAATGCGTACCGGGTCGCGCTGTCGTCTCTCACGACGGAGATGTGTGCGTGTTTGTGTACGCAGGTCGTGTGCGCGTGAACGGCGTTCAAGTTGGTGCGCTGCGTTGCTCGCTGTATCGCTGATTAAGTTGAGTTAGGTTAGGTTAGGTAAGGTTAAGTAACGCTGGGTAACGTTAGGTAACGTTAAATAACGTTAGGTAAGGTTAGGTTGGGTTAGGTTCGGTTAGGTTGGGTTAGGTTCGGTTAGGTTGGGTTAGGTAAGGCTAGGTTTGGTTAGAAGGTTAGGTAAGGAGGTTAGAATAGGTTAGGTAAGGGTAGTTTCGGTTAGGCTAGTTATGTTTGCCTAGGTAGTGTTTATTTTAGTGGTGGCGCGCGCAGGAAAGCTTACGTGAACGCAAAATCGTCGTGAGAGACGATAGTGCTACCGGGTCACGCCAAAAATTTCTCCGGCTCCATCTATATGCTGTAGGCAGTCCCTTCATAACTGTCAACTATACAAATCATCGCATTCAAAGCTCTTAGACCTCAGAATTCAAACCCAACACACCAATACTACCAAGCATGCAAATTCAGCCAAGTCAAAACTTGTTTTCTTTTCTAAGTGGTCTGAGTTTAATGCATTTTGTACAACGTAATAATAAGAAAAACACAGTTTTAGAAAATACTGTCCACAGTAGAAAATTAAGCACAAAAGGCGCATCCTCTAACTTAACATCCTGTAAATCAGATAAGGAAATTTTTAACTACTCTAACGTAACCCTTGAAACAAGCCTCAAGTTTCTGTTGTCATTTGGTTTGGAATCTTGCTTGCCTGTATTCAGAACCGATTACGTCAGACATTTCATTAGTTTTGAGAATTTAGCCAGAAGATTAAAATTCCAGTCTCTAAATTCTAAATATTCATTTCTTAAAAAAAAAATCGAAAAATATTGTAATAACATGTACACTTTGCACAGTAAGCCGTTCTCTCATATATTTTGCAACATCTGATTTGTCTCTTTTATCAAAGTTTGACAAGAAAGAACGGTTGTAGCATATAGGCAGGATAATGATAGGGGGTCGTCATCTTAGACAAGAATGAATTTGATAAAAAAATGAATAACATCCTGGTTGACGGTTCTAAAATCACTCTCTGTGAAAAACACACTGACCCTTTCAAGCTTGCGCTCAAAATCATTGACAAAATCCACAGATTCCTAAAGAAAAATTACTATAGTCTACCATTTTATTAAGGCGGTTCGGTTGTGGTCAAATTCCTCTATAGCGTTGGCAATTCTATGAGTATATCTGAGATTTTGTTCGGCCCATATCTTAGACCCGCTCACTAACTGCATATAGAGATATCTCAGAAATATTCATCGGATTCGCCCCGCTGTAGAGGAATTTGACCAGGACTGAACCGCCTCCTTAAAATGGTCAGACTTTAGACAAAAACATTATCACTAAATCAACCTATTGTTCCTTTACAGCTCTGGCGCCTCTCCTGGAATCATATACCTTCTCCACAAAGTATACAAAACTAATCTCTGTTTACGACCAATTTTAACAGCATATAATACTCTATCCTACCCAATTGCAAAATTCCTCGTCCTATTACTTGAAGCCTTAACAACCAACTTGTACACTCTGCGCAACTCTTATGAATTCAGAGCTTGCAATTAAGTAGTGCCTATTCCGCAGGAGATGTTGCAGCTCTCCGCAGTTCGTGCTGATGAGGTTAGTTTTATAGAGTTAGGTAGGCTCTCAATACTTCAACTTCTGTTTCGGGAGGTGGGCCACTGATCGAGGTGGCCGACCTATTTGCGCTAGCCTTCTACCTTCTTGTTTTTCGTTTCCTTCTCCTATGCGGAGTAGCTGAGAGAAAGCATTCATCGATCCGTGCCCGTGAGTTGGTGATGCACAACGTACGCCTTTTTCCTGTGAGTCGAGCCCTGGCCCCACAGAACTCATCCGAGTTCGTTTAAATTCTGAAACCTACCGGCATAGAAGCCGAGACAAAAAACATTGATGATTTAATACCAGTCGTACTTCGCGCCCTAGTGGCGCACGAGGCTGTGTTAAACCACAGGAATAGTACGGCGCGATATAAATTTTTTGTACCTGATGTGCTAGTAATATTTTGTACTACACCTTCACGCCACGCATCTTGAGTAGATGATCGACGAAGCTCAGGGAAAGCGATTTTTGAGGGTGCAGTAGACGCAGCAGCCAGTTTTTTCAAGTTACTCGCTTCATTTTACGAAGTTAAATTAGTGCGACCGGCGATACTGTATGGAGCAGAAATTTGGGCACTAAAACAGGCGCAGGAAAACAAGCTGGATGTAATGGAAATTAGGATGTTGCGGCGGATGTAAGGATTACTAGAAAAAAGATAAAATAAGAAATGAATGAATCCGGGGAACAGTGAAAGTAGGAGAAACATCAGCGAAAAAATAAAATTATAGTACAGTGATACGACTTTGTTGAGAGGGTGAGGGAAGACTATATCGAAAGAAGGGTTGTGGATATGGAAATTAGCGCCAGCGTAATCACGGCCGACCAACAGCTGCGATGGAGAGGCAGAGCGCGATCACATGTCAGGAAGCAGCAGCTGGAGGACGATTGGGTGGTGGATCAGTCGTTGTGGAGGAGGCTAGGGAGAAACAGCGTCCTCACGTGAAAATGAGAAAGCAAGCAGAGAAGGAAAAGGACGCAGCAGTTTTCTCTTGAGCTTAAAAATTTCTATCTACTGAAGTTGTACCAGGCGTATAGAGCGTACGCTGCGGGTTGATAATTTCTATGATGCTGGACTACTTCCTAATTTATTAAGACTCATTTTTTCGCATATCTTCTAAGGGAAGGATGGAGTGTGCTACTTAGATGAACTGAAGCGGAATGCACTTAGCTCATGCTCACAGTTATAGCGTAACCTTCATCAACTTTTTAGTAATGAAAGTATGATCTTTGAAAACGTGCAATCACAAATTTCTCGCAGTACTCTACAATTAGTAGACACCAGTAGCAAATTTTCATTTGAGCATGTTTGAGTGAAAACCTGTGAACGCTTGTTTGTAGTTTGTAAGTTTCTTATCGAGCAGCAAGATTTTTCAAGATATCGTTATGAACATTAAATATCATACAAAATCTACAAGTGTTGAAGTTACGTCTACTATTCGAATGCGTAAACATTAATCTTTATGAAAATATGCTGCTTTAGCGTTGAAATTACATCCAATTTCAAGGGTTGAAACTTTAGATTGAAGCGGGCTTGGTCCGCTTCTAGGCAGTTCTAGAGTCTGATCTATCCCATGGGTTGACTGTCTAGCGCTCAAAAATCTAAGCTCGACTTTTTTTTTCGTATAACCAGCCAATTTTTGCTGGTAGAATCTGTTAGACACACAAAAATTGCTGGCACACCCGAAAAACACATTAAAACGTTTGCTTCATTTTATTTTCAGAGAAAGATATATCCTTACATTTGCATTCACGCTGAATAAAAGTTCGACCACTCTGAAATGCCCCGAATTATTTTGTCACAGTTAAAACTACAACCAAAATAATTACCAATTATTTTATTGGTAATAAATTTGCCTTTGCAAATTTTTAGAACTCGAAAAATCTTTCTTCAACTAAAATATACCCTAAACTTCTCCCATCAAAACTTACTGAGTTCAAAATTTCACCCTCAAACTAAAAAAAAACTCTCCAAACATGCTTCGCCAAACCAACTTACCGTTCATCGTCAATGAGCCAATACTTTTACGCAAAATTATTTCCGTGATAAATGTTTCCTATCAAAAAATTTGTCGCCCATTTGGAATAGCGTCAAATATTTTATGCCCCAAGCATCCACTCCGCAAATATGTATTCCTCAATTTTTTCTTCTGCAATTCTGCTTTCCATCTAGCCAAAATATTGGTTGTTGATACAAAGAATATCATAGTTCCACTACTTCACAATTGTTGGAGCATTATGACTCCATCGTTGAGACATTGTGCCAATGAAAGAATGTGGACGTAATCTACTAAGATTTTGCTAAGGCTTTTGACAAGGTTGACCACGGAATCCTATTGTTGAAACTTTCCCGCATTGGTATCCGTGGAAAATGCCTTCGATGGTTTGGAGCATTCCTGTCAAATAGAACGCAAAGTGTAATTGTCAACAACAAAGTGTCATCCAGACAGCCGGTACTCAGTGGAGGTGACTGGACATATGCGCACACGACAAATGCTCATAGTGACAAAAGCCCACACGACAGATGCGCACACGACAAAACCTCACACGGACAAATGCGCACATTGACAAAAGCGCACACGACAAATGCGCAGCTACTATTTTTTTCGTTCTATCTTCTTAGATGGCGCTGCCCTGCTAATTGAAAGACTACGAATACAAAGAATAGCCTAAATCTTCTCCACATATTCTAGAACTATTAACCTGCTTTAGAGGTCGTGTGGCAGGCTGTGGGGAATTGAATAGGCCAAAAACCAACATACATTCTAAATATATGTATTGTGTTGTTGATCCTGTCAATGAGTGTATTCGATTGAAGGGCTTAGCAATTTTTACAAATGTTTACCCATGCAAAATTGTTTGAATTCCAGGTTAGAAGATTTTAAACAACGTGAATAATAACAGTGATAAATTGCCTCAGGAGCGTACAAAGTTTTATATGGTTTTACTTATTTTGGAAAGTAGTCTGAAAACTTAAATGTGACCTTTCATTTATACTGTACTTCACAAACACAGCGCTGAAATAGATTTTGGAATCATTCTCAGCGATGATTTCACTCTAACCTAATTGTTCATGTTTAAGCTTGTTCTTGTCAAGGTTTTAATCCCTACAGTTGCAGAGTTGTTGAGTACACTGGAACGAGCATTCTTACTAATTCTCTCTAAGCTCATCCATCTCAATCTGCTGTTTGCATACACGCTGAATCTTGCAATGTCCGTGTAAAGCTGAATGATATGAATGTGTTGAGGGAGCGCATCTGACCAAGTTACACTGCGCATTTTAGCGTTATTGTGTATTCTTAAATTGAAACCTCGGTTGAACGCTAGCCAGGCAGCTTTCCCATTG
>LQNS02278002.1:249823-270854 GCA_001587735.2 Parhyale hawaiensis
GTGGAAAAGCTGTGGCCACAAAATATTCTAATAGCTTCGCTGTACGAGGAGCAAGATTGTTTAACAAAATGCCTCGGCATATTCGAAACGCCACTGATATCAAAACTGTAGAGTTAAAAAAATTGCTGGATTCACATTTAAGAGGAATATCAAATAGACCAGCGGTCAGCGGTTACGTGCACTGTGGAGATAATTCGCTGCTGGCTCTCTCTTTGGTTGCAAACTGCGGCACCACAGAAGACACCCAGCAGAGCGACTCCACACACGTGAGGTGATGTGAGCAACGTCACCTGGACTTCTTCCGAAGACTCTCAGGTAATTCAAGGTAAGGTAGTTTCAGCACCAATTTGACTATTTCGTTACCGTTTCCATGATTGCCAGAGGTATATGTTTTAAGGGTGCTCTAGTTACAAGAGCTTTCGTTACGAAACGTATGTGTTGGTTACTTGGGTTGTTTACTAAGAGGAGCAGGACCTTTCGGTTTTTGAAGTATATTCCGAAAACGGAAAGAAAATTACCAACTTCAGTTAAACTTCGCTAAATATATAGTGATTCGAAATGCTACTGGTACTGGTGAAAGAATAAAAAATTACTAGGACCTTTTTAAAAAACAGTGGCTGATGAACAAGCAGTCAACATATGTTGCAGCTGGCCTTCGCTTTTATCGCAAGCCGCGGCCCAACGGTAGTGACCGGTATCGTAACTCTGCACACTTGAGGCGTCGTTGATAACGTCACACATAGCATCCGTCCAGAGACGCTCACGGTACACCGAGGTAGGTAAGGAATATTCATTTTCATGTTGAAGTCACCCATACTGTTGATATATACTATAGCTCTGACTTATACTTTTCCACTCACCGACTCTAGGCAACTTTGCTGACTTCTTCCGACCGTGCCGCTTGCCTCATCTCACCAATATTCCAGGCCCCTTCAGATTCGCTCCTTCCTTGATCCTCCTCATCCTGTAATCCATCTGAGTCCAAACATTATCCTCGGCGAGGGAGCTTGCATGGAAAGCTTGCTAATCCAGTATCAATCGGAAGATTATTGGATCCCTCTCGTGATCGCAGAGGAGGATTTATCAGTAAGACGCTTGATTAGTCTGCGGTATTGATTAGAGAGACCGGGACCGCCGCCCCCTGGTTTATTTCTGGCTCTTCTTAATGCAAATAATTCTATTGCTCACGCCAGCAGCTAAGCTACGCTGATGAATGGAAGTTTACTGGCTCACCAGACCGCTTAGCTGCGCGCTCATGCAGTAAATAAATTTTGCATGCACAGCAGCACGTATATCAACGATACGGTTCCTTTGTTACCTCCGCCAAGGATTTTATGTTTTCGTCTGTCAGTTTGTTTGTTTGTCTGTCACCAAGGTAACTCAAAAAGTTAGGGACGGATTTTGATGAAATTTACAGGGATTTTTAGGTATGTTAGGAGGAATAGATGATTAACTTTCCATGAAGATCCGTCCATCCGTTTGTCTTCCTCATTTTTCTCAATGCCATAACTCAAAAAGTCATGGAAGAATTTTTATGAATTTTACGTGACTTGTAAGGTATATCACAAAGCGTAAATGACCAAGTTTTTCTGGCGATTTTTTTGTTCATTCGTAGGTTCTCAATGAATCTTTATGAAACTTCCAGGAATTGTTAGTAATGTTAAAAGACACGAATTATTGAATTTTGGTGCAGATCGGTAGATTCGTTTCTATATTTGAGTTGTGTTTGTCATAATGTTTGTTACGCAATAACTCAAAAAGTTTCGAATGGATCTTTATGAATTTTGCTGTAGTTGTTAGTAATGTTAAAAGGGTTGGCTGTACAACAGCCACTAATGTGCCTTCAGAAGCAAGTATGTCTACTTTTCTAAGCTCCAAGGGAAAATATGCCTAATTTTTTTTTCATCAAACTTCATTACAGTAAAATATCTTTCGTCCAATTTGCTCATCGTCAAAATAATTTCTGTCCAAATGAAATTAGGTAAAAATTTGTATCATGCACTCAGTTATTGTCTATAAATATTCACCCAAACTTGTATTAAGCACATAGTTTAACAGGATAGATATCTAAGCTCAAATATATTTTCCAACAATTATTCCTCGTACAAAAAATTTTCTTCTAACCAGTATGTTCGCCAATTTTACCCCATCTAAATTCATTACATAATTTTTTTTGGTAAATAATCATAGGTACGACTAAAATTCTTTGTCCTACCTTCCTTCACGTCCAAATATTTCGCGTCAAATGATTTTACGCATACTTATAATCTCTACCATGAGAATATCGTCCACATTTCTATACGCGACTCATTTTTCACCTTAAAATATTGACGCAAGTCAGTCTTGCAAAACTTTTTATTACCCCGATTTATAGGACACCAAACCTGTGTTGCCTCCATTCGCGCGACAGCTAAAAGTCTACACGCAAATCTATCTTAGCCCAAACCTGTCTAGCGTCTAATTTCTCCTCTCACACCCACTCGTACTTGCCGAGTGGGAGCTACGGCGTTGCCATTCTCAACGCTATCCCGCTAGATAAGTTTTCGTTTGGCACCAATCATACATACTATTAGCCAATTTTGCCGAGGTAAATTATAGAATAGAAGTGCGATTTGCCGGTGAAATGTCAACAGTGGAGGTAAATAAATAGCCCTCTACTGTACAATCCCATAGTGATATTCTTCTTAGGGTCACGCGACTGACACTGGCGGTCGTTTCGGTGTCAGTTGTGGAGATGACAGCGAAGTGGCTTAGGTTAAGCGGGGTTGTTGGAACAGGAATTGCGGGGTTAACTGTTACCCGGGCAGTAACACTTATTTTTGGAGTGGGCATGCTTCTTCCCCCATAACCAAACTAAACATGGGGAATTACAACTTCTCAATGCTGATATCCTCTTGCAAATTCTTTTCGGGAACATTTCAAAGAAGTTCAAGAAAACTTGGCATGCTGTCATTATTTAACCCACTACATATATGATCAATATGTTTCATAAAAGTCAAGTCCCATAAAAGTCGTCAAGAATCAGTATCAGATATTTAAAATCTGCGACCCATTCCAGCACTTAACCATTAAAAGAAATATTATGTAATTCAGAAACAGGCCTTGGAGAAACTAGCATTAATTTGGTTTTGTTGATATGGGCAACTAGTTTATTCTGGAACAGCCATTCTGACAAAGCTATCGTTATATCCGACATTGCTGCACAGGTCACAACATAATTATTTCTAGTTTTATAAAAACAGCGTCATCTGCAAATAGTTTACAGTCAGTATTAAAAGAATTGGCAATATCATCAATGAAAACATTGAACAACAGCGGACCTAACACAGAACCTTGAGGTACTCCAAGTATGCATTACTGGTTGTGGACTTGATATCATTGAGGTTGACATACTGTTTCCTATTAGTTAAGTACGACTTTAATAGAGATAGAAATGGCCCTCTGATTCCATACCGTACAAGTTTATTTATTAAAATGAAATTGTTAACACAATCAAATGCTTTTCTCAAATCTAAAAAAAAGACAAACGGTATACTGCTTAAAATGAAAAGTATGAAGTAAGTCTTGCAAGAAGTAAAATATGGCCATCGTCGTGTTAGTGCCTTCTCTAACACCAAACTGGTTACTTGATTGTAATGAGAATTTTTCTAAAAAGTTTGACAGTCTTTTATTGAGAACTTTTTCAAGGATTTTATTAATAAGGGGTAAGGTCGAAATAGGCCGGTAATTACTAACAATTTTTTAATTACCAGCTTTAAAAATGGGCACTACAGCGGTCAGCTTTAAAACATCAGGATACATACCAGAAGAGAAACACTTATTAAAAATTTGACTTAAAACTAATGCTATAAAATCAACTACAGCAGATAAAACTTTAGGGTGAATCTCATCTAAATCGAGGCGTCTATTGTTATTTGCTTCACTTCAAGGGTACTAAAGGGGTTATGAAAGCACGAAGCCTCACAGTGAGCAATTCGAGAAGCTGGGTTAACATTATTAACTCTATGACCTCTAGTGATTTTACATGCAGCAGAGACAAAATAGTTATTAAATTCATTTGCCGCATCGGTTGCTTGTAATGGGGTACCCTTTTTCACAAAACGGGTCCTATTCTCACTAAACTTCTTTGATATTAGAGTATTAACAATGCTCCAAAGTTCCCTAGAATCATTTGAGTTTTGTTGGATTTTCCCGTATAATATATCTTTTTACCTTTCTTTAGTACAGTATGAAGAACATTTCAGTACTGAGTGTAGGAGCGGCGCAAAATATAGCCAGCACGATATTGCTGAACATAATTTATGTTTTTTTCTTTATTGCCTGTCTAATTTTGGTAGTCACCCAAGGAGAACCCCGTTTTTTTTTAATCTTTGCTGGAAACGAGGTGTTGTAAATTTGATTAATATCAGATAAGAACTTTTCTAAAGCAAGCCCAAGATGCAAGATGTGCAACACTTCATCAAACGAGTGAATCGATATTTTATCGAAAAATAATTAGATTTTTTCATCAGTAATGGTTCGGCTTCTGTAAGGTTGCACTTGAGGCATGGGACCAGCATCAACATGAAAGTACGTCATTAAATGGTCTGAAAAATCGCAATCAATTGCTGCAGATCTAGGATTATGTCTAAAAGAATAATTGCACCATATATGATCTAATAATGAATAAGAGATACCATCATTATCCACAATCCTAGTTGGCATGGTTATTACAAGAAAAAAGTTAAGACCAAGTATCTCGGTAAAAAAATCGCTGATAGAACGTAGAGAATAAGGGTTGTACAAATTAATATTAAGATCACCGCACATGATAACTTTAATAGAGCCGGGAAGCCGCAGGAGTACTTCATAAAAAAATGTCGCTAAACACATTAATGCTTTTTGAAGGTGGCCTATAAGCAAAAAAAAAAAAAAATAGATAGATTGAGTGATTGAAGATGAACACTCAAATTCATTAACTCGTATTCATGCTTTACCCATGTAAAGCTCTCAATTACTGAAGCATTTAATTTTGCATCTACATTGGCAGTGAAACCTCTTCCGCGATTGTTCCAATACAGGCTAAATTCACGGTACCCATGGATATCAAACATTACATCTAAAATAGGACTCAACTAAGTTTCTATAAAAATCACGCTACCCTAATTTTGCTAACCGTGGGTAAACTAGTTGTTGATCTATATACAGCTACTTTTTCTATAAGGGCGCAAACTTATTGTTTGGTGCTTGGCAAGCGGAACTCCCCTGCTGTTGCGCACGTGCACCCTGTGCGACTCCGCTTCCTAGCCTATGCTCTTGGGGTGAAGCTGACGTACCTGAGTGAGGTTCAGAACTAGCTAAGTCTTATGAAGCTAAATTTACATAGATTGGTCGAGTCAATCTATGAATTCTAGTTTCAACTTCTGTTTTTACAACAAAGGCATTCTCAAAAAAAGAAGAAAACGACATCGAGTATATCAATAAAAACGTGACTTGGAACCCATGCACGAAGGTGTTCTATTGTTATTATTATTATTATTGTCGAGAGGATTTCACAAACTAAAGTTTGGATGGATTGAGCGATGTTGGGCTCAACGCTCTAGCGCCGGATCACATCCCGTGACCTAAGGCTCAGAGCACTTTGCGAATGATGTGCGCTGTTCCAAGCAGAGCACTCTTTTGGAGGGTACCTGGGTGGAGATGGCCGCACTTCAGCTCTCGTAGGGTAGTCTAGAGATTCTTGGACATTGCACCCAGAGCTGCAATGATCACTGGAACGACGTCGACTTTCATCTGCCTCAGTCTCTGGAGTTCGATGGCAAGATCACGGTACTTTTCCTTCTTCTCCGTTTCCTTGTCGATGATTCTGGAGTCGAAGGAGATTGAGACATCGATCAGTTTGGCCAACTTCTCCTGTTGGTCTTTCACGACGATGTCCGGTCGGTTGGCGTGAAGTACTCAATCAGTTTCCATCCGCATATCTCAGTAGATTTGCACGGCTTCGTCTTCAACCCCGGGTGCGGGTTCGTGCCCGTACCACCTCTCACAGACCGGGAAGTTATGGATTCGTAGAAGGGTCCATTGTAGGTGTCGAGTCACTTAATCGTGCCTGAGCTTGTACTCCTTTTGCGCCAGCACTCCGCATTCGCTTATCACGTGGTTGATGGTTTCACCTGAGCTCCTGCAAATTCTACCGGTAATAGGGACGTTTCTTCTGTCGATCTTGTTTTGGATGTACCTGGTTCTGAGGGCTTGCTCTTGAGCTGCCAGGATGGTGCTTCTGTTTCCCGTTTCAGCTCACCCTTCAGGAGCCAGTTCCAAGAGTCTGGTACAATTTTGTCCTGAACAGCTTCGAGGTACTAGCCGAACATCTCCATGCTTTTCCATTTGTTAGTCCGATCGAGGCGCCGTCGCTCTTTGAGTTGGTCAGCCGATTCGGTCTCTTTCAGCAACTTCGCCTCGATTAAGCAGCGTGCCCACGGGTCGTCGCTCTCTTTGGTGGTGGGAGAGAGCTCGTTTTTCCGTTTCGACACAGTCCTCTACTCTGATGAGGTCACGGCCCCCCTCTCTTCTGTTGATATAAAGTCTGTTTACGCATGATCTTGGGTGCAGGGCTCAGTAGATATGTTCATGAGCTTTCGAGTCATGATGTCCATGACGGTGCAGTCCTTTTTGGCCCAGTTAATAATGTCAGCAGATTAACGGACTACGGGAACGGCCCAGGTGTTGATGGCCTTGATGGTGTTGCCCCCATTGAGGTATGATTTCAGGATGAGCCGGAGTCTGGTGAGGTACTCCTTCTGAATGGCATCTTTCATCGTTCTGTGGAGAATGTTGTTATACTCCATGACACCCAGGTACTTGGAACCTGTCTCCTCGATATCCTTGATGGTACCTTCTTCGATGGTGATTCCCTCGGACGCAGTAACGTCTCCCCTTTCGATGTTGAGGACTCCGCACTTACTGATTCCGAACTGCATTTTGATGTCATCAGAGTATTGATGGACTATGTTGAGGAGCTGTTCTACTCGATCCTTTGATTTCGAGTACAGCTTCAGATCGTCCATGTAAAGCAGGTGATTGAGCCTCATGGTACGACTGTAGTTGTAGCCCTGGCCGGCCTTGTTCAAGGTCTCGGAGAGCGGGATCATGATCAAGACAAATAGCAGTGGAAATAAGGAGTCGCCCTGGAATAAGCCCCGCTTGATGCTCACCTTTCCGAGGTGTTTATTTGCACTTGTGAGCTGGGTCTTCCAGTTGGGCATGGTCGTCTCCATCAGATTGCGGATGTTGGCGGGATGCCGTAAATTTCCAGGCATTCCAGGATCCAGGAGTGAGGGACTATGTCGAGGGTTTATTTGTAATCAACCCAAGCCATGCTTAGGTTTTTCTTTTTGCTCCTTGCGTCTTTCGTGAGGAGCTTGTCGTCGAGCAATAGGTCCTTCGTTCCCCTGGTGTTCCTGCGGCATCCCTTCTGTTCGTCAGGTAAGAGGTTCTTTGAGTCTAGGTATTGGTAGCTGACCTCCGTGCCCTTTGCCTTGTCCTTCTGGATTAGGACCGTCTTCCCTGTGGTCATCCAGGTGGACACGGTTCCGCGTTCTAGGCAGTGGTTGAGCTGTGCAGCAATTCTGGAGTGCAGCGATGTGAGAGTTTTGATCCAGTGGCCTTGCACCATATCTGGTCCGGGTGCTTTCCAGTTCTTGGTTTTGCTCAGTTGCTTTTTGAGCTATTGACTGGTGATTGTAAGGTCTGGATCTGCTGCGACGTTCTTCTCCTTGACGTCGTGGAGCCATTCTGCGGTGTTGTTGTGCCGTACCTTTTTGCTCCAGATGTCACTCCAGAATCGGATGCTCTCTTTTGCGTTGGGTGAGTCAGAGCTCGTCTCTTCTCCTCTAAGGGTTTGATAGAGGCGTTTGTGGTTGGTGTCGAATAGCTTGTTCTGATGGAATCCAGCTACTCTGACCAATTTCGAGCGTAAAACCGGATTGCTTTCCGCTCTATTCTGAATGCTGTACTTCTCAATGAATGGCTGTACTACCGCAAGTTCGAACAGATGACACAGCTGGAATACAATCAGCAAGTTGTCAGCTGTATTCTCTCACCAATGTCTGCTGCTGCGACAGAGACTCATATTCGTTGTCCCATCTGCGATGCGATGCGTTATGATGGCGTCAACCACAGCGTTGTCATGAGACCAACTGAAAAACGTTGTGGTGTAAGAAGAACGTTCGTATTTTGTGTACAAAGTGTAACGTGACACTTCACGTTCAGTGCTGGTTGGCGTATCATACTCCCAAGAAATAAGATGTCTTGGGGAAAACACAACGACAATGCTGTGTATAGAAAAAGAATGTTTGCCCCATGTGTGCGAAGTGTGACGTTGCTCTCTATATTGAGTTCTGGCTCCAGTACTACACTCCTTGAATGTCGTCTATAGGTAAAAAATGTAATCATTGCCATTATACTCCTCTTAGCTATATTCATATGTAATAAGCCGAATTGTATTTTATTAATTTCTGTAGTTTCATAAATGTAGATAGTTATTTATCGCTTATTTTCTCACAAGATTTTGATGCAAGGAAACTGATTCATTATATACATAGCTATGTTTTTATGTTTCTGTATTGATTATTTAATTATTAGTATAAAATATAAAACTTAATTCGGTCTTTACATGAAAAAATGTGATTGATACAATATACACGCACTGAAATGAAGTAGGTAATGTTTGCACGAGTGACACAAGCGTTTGCCTGTATCCAAGTGACAGCGTGACCCCTCTAATGCCCAGTGCCCATTCTGATGGGCGGTCTGTAACTTACATAATAAATAACATTTTCTAATTCTGACTTCAAATCCGTCATACTGGGATCAACTGTAACTAAATTGTGAAATATTATCGACTCCTGCCAAAAATTCGATATCGTGGGTTCTCATGGGATACACGACTGTTTGGTCTGACACACAGCTCATAATTCTAGAGCACAAGAGCGGGTAACATGTTCCTTGCGAGAGCCTCATAACTGACAGCCTCTTTATTACTGAAAAGTTTTCTTCACAGAAAGAGTAGCCACTCGATCCTCTCTGTGGCATTCATCTTTCTAGGGAATTTTGGCCACAATGGGGTAAATGCTGCCTGACATACACTCATGGCTTTCACTTCTCGACAGGACAACAAGAAACGGAGAGAGTAAATGCTTGCAGCAGTCTCCCTCAGTGCCCATACTGTTTCGTCGAGCGCCACTTGACATGGCACAGCGGTATGATGAAAATTAGGAGAGTATTTCTATTGCTCAAGCGTCAAAGTTTCTTGCATATTGATAGTTCAGTATATATTTTTGTTGTTTCTTCTGCCAAGGTGCACATACAGATAATGCATTTTTAGGGGAATGATATGCCGATCTTAATCATTGGGCAAATCATAAATTTTTAGGAAATCATTTTCTATGCTGAACGTATAGTCAGTCTCATAGTAAAGATTTGTCAGTCTGTGTGTTAAGCAGCTGCATAGTCTGTTATCTCTGAAAAAAATATCTCCAGATATGGCGCGTTCTGATCGTCTCAGCATAAAGCACGTACGTACAGCACTTCCAAAATCTAGCTCATTTCATAGTTCATTTTATCTATAGTTCAGAATTATTATGACATTAGAGATGATGAATAATGATACGTAGTGCAGTACATCGATAGTTAAGGAGTTATTGAATGTGAGGTTACAAAAACATTTCTTGGGGAAACTCTGGCGCACTTTCTCGGGTAGTGCACACTGTAGAGCACGTAACGTGCCAACCAGAAAGCTGTAGCCAACAGGACCTTAGAAAGACATCGTGTCTATTAGGATACTAGAGGTATGATTGGCCGAGTAGCTTCATAGGTTGTCGAAAGTGAGCCCAAAAACCAATCACAGTCTCTAGTGCTGCTCGGTTGTAACCCTAAAAGACTTTCATTTGGGAATGAACTTAGCGCTACAAAAACATTGGATTTCGAAGTCATCAGTAGGTTCGAGAAGATTCCTATCAAAAGTTGAAAGGTGGCTTTCAAAAACTGGTCCGGCTGGCCTCGTGCGGGCACATCGTCGCTGTTCTCTGATATGCAGACCGAATTCGACCGTATTTCTCTGCGGTGCAAATTTCTTGCCAAAACATATACAAAGTCCGGCCGTCAGGATTGTGACTAATACTGTAGTGACTTTTTCTTGAGCCAATTTACTAGCACGATGTGCGACTCAAGCTTAAATATTCTCCACGTGAACACATGAAATTAAGCGCAAAAGTTACTGCGCGGCTCCGCTATACGACGTGTCCCAGTATGGGGGCACGTTGTGTCCTAATCTATGCCCTCTCCACCCGACTGACCTGACACGGAAGTATTGCAGATTATGGCAACGTGCCAATGATCTACGGCAAGTTGTGAATCTGCCGTACGTGCATAATGTGATTAACTGACATTACTGACTTATATGCACGAACTGCATATGCACAGTATACGTGTAAAAACAATGATGTTGTTGCATTCTACTTCAGTTATGATTACAGCTTCAGTGGACAACGTGATCAGTGTCCCAGTGTTCATTCTGTACAATATCTCACAAAGACTATGCTCCGCTGCATATCCCCGATATGTACAGCTGTGCCAAGAGCGTTCCAGGCTAGGAATACGTGCAGTTCCATCTAATCGTTCCAGATTTGATGTGATGCAATGCGATCTCCCCCGAAATTCCTCGTAGGATACAGGAAACATTGATCGTACACGCCCATGTCTGTAGTGCAGTCACTACCATTTTTTTTTTTCAGATGACAGATCATTATAAAGACAAACGGCCGACGCCCGCCTCGTAAGATTGTTACACCAGGGAATGATGTCGGAGTGTCGGAGGTGTTCTTAATGTAGTGAAAATTTCCTGAGGTCGTCGAGAATCAACGAGTCTTGGTCATACAATTGCCATGAGATGTGGACGCGACGGAATCCATAGATGATCGATCAGTGTCTCATCCAAAGTTGTCCTATAGCAAAACCTTCTGAAGCGGCGACAGGAAAATTTATGCTTAACCATGATCGGCGGCACCACAATTGCTCAAGTGTTGAAATAAGTAGAGTGTGAAATAATGTGTATCAGAGCCCAGTGATATTGATTGTGACAGGAATGGGATTCCGTTCCTGAAGCGTTTTAGGCGCTCATAGAAAAAGGAAAAGGGTTAGAAGAGGATTTTAATTAGAATGCACAAGTCTTATAAATAACAGATTCTTTTTTCATATGCCCGCCATTAAATAAGCTGTGTTATGTTGATATTTTGCTAGAAGGGGCACGTTAATATTCATACTACAACATTGTGTTAACTTGTCCCCTCGGAATCATGAGATCTACCCGTAAAGCCTCGAGGATCGGAAATGGTAAAATTTAACACAAATCTCACCACCGCAATGTGTGAGGTTTTAGGTATCACCAGCTTTATCGCCATACAGACTAAATTAATCTATGTATTACTGTGTCATGCCAGTATGCTCTTCCAGTAACTCCCTAACTTATAATTGATGCAGCATATTTACGTATGGTAGCCTAGGTATACATGTATTTTGTATCGTCGTTGGCCGAGTCACTATTTTTGCCAGCCAGGGAATAACGTTTTAGCAAAGTTAATTCGGCAAGTTTTCTTAGTTTTTATTTTTTTATTTTTTGCGAGTAAATTAATTTCACATTATCGCGTAAGTCTTTGAGTGCTCATAAAATAAAACTGTTTCCACGTACAAATAACAATTTTCACCAGAGGATCCAAAGTCCCTCGTAAACGCAAAATGCATTCCATTTCTTGTGTTTTTGCGGGATGAGTCCCTGTTTCCAACTTCACACCTCTCTCATAAATTGTATGCGATAACAAATATTCCCAGAGGACACTCTTCAACGCGTTTACGTTTTGTGATTATAGAATTCTTGTAATCAGAATCTCGTTGGGTAATACTGCCACGCCATTTTGCTATCCAAGCATTGACTGATGAGACCGTCAACATGCTGTTGCTAAAATTTCCATGCTTTCCCAAAAAAGTGAGGGCCTCACGCTCCCAAGGGTCCCTAGTGCCTTTTCCGCAGGAGATGTTGCATCTTGCCGGAGTTCCTGCTGACGAGGTTAGTTTTGTAACGTTAGGTGGGCTCTCAATACTTCCCCTTCCGTTTCGAAAGGTGGGCCGCTGATCGAGGTGGCCGACCTATTCCCGCTAGACTTCTACCTTCTTGTTTTTCATTTCCTTCCCTGCGCGGCGTAGCAGAGTGAAAGCGTTCAGCCGTGCCCAGGGGTTGGAGATGTCCAACTTGCACTTTTTTTCCTGTCAGTAGCGCACTGACCACTTAGAATCTGAGATCTACCGGCAGAGAAGCCGATATGAAAATCATTGATAATTTAAAATGAGACATGCCTCGCGTCTTCGCGGCGCACGAACCTGTGTTAAACCACAGGAATAGTTCGGTGCTGTATTCATTGTGTCCCTGGTGAGCAAGTACAGTTTGTACTACTACTACTGCTACCAATAAATTGAGTCATGCTTAATTGATTTATTTTACTCCTTCGCAGATATGACTTCCAGTTAATGGATACATATTGTGTTCGGTATGTAAAGAAGTTGCGCGCTTTAAAAAAATATTTAATTTTGCAAATATCGAAAAACTGCACCGTTCAGTTTTCGTCTCCCATATGCGTAAAATTTACACATACCCTCTTTTAGGCTATAAGTACTTCATTTTCCCCACATATATTTCAACGATGTCTTTTTTAAATGGATTACAATTAGATAATGTAATAAAATTTTAGTTGAGGCAATAATTTCCCGATGGTTAAGGTAGATCGAGTTGCCTTGATTACGCTAGCACTGGCTCGGGCTGTAGAAAATTTCCGTCAGGCCCCTGAGGACTGGCCAGGTGTAGTCTATACAGCAGAGTATCCGCGCTATTGCGTCGAGAGACAGAAGGCACAGTGACAGCTTCAGCCCCTCAGCCTTCCCCATTACTAACTAGAGCACTCTGAGAGCGCATACTTCTACCAAGCGAGGCAACGGTAGCAAAAAAAAAAAAATCAAGTTTGCTCTGAAACCATAATTTTATCTGCATCAATTCCAAAATCTGATCATTTGTGCCTTTTGATAATAGTAACAGCTTGTGCAATTTTCTTGAAGATCCGTTCATAACTGAGTTTAACCACTAACAAACGTTCTGACAAACATGAGTCAAACATACAAACGAACAAACCGATCTGCTACAAAATTTGATCATTTATGTCGTTTACCATTACTAACAACCCCTACGAATTTCGAAAAGATCCATTCGTTATTTTTTGAGTTATTGTGCTAACAAGCAGAAAATTAAAAACAGTGACAAACGAACGAACAAACGGATCATTACCAAAATTTGGTCATTTACTTTTTGTTATATACCAACAACTCATGTCAATTTCATCAGAAACCATCCATAACTTTTTTGAGTTATGTCATTGAGAAAAATGAGGTAGACGAACAAACAAACAAACTGATGTATACATCTTCGCCAAAAGTTAATCATCTATTCCTCCTAACATACCTAACAATCCCTGTAAATTTCATCCGAATCGGTTCATAACTTTTTGAGTTATCTTGCTAACAGACAGACAAACAAACAAACAGGAAGACAAACACGATGAAAACATAACCTCTTTGTTGGAGGTAATTAGGTTAGTACCTTCGCAATGAACTATAAAATTTAATGTCAGAAATTCTGACACTGCAATGCCGAGCAGAGCAAGATTTCATTTCCCCAGCTCAGGAACGAGCCTTGGTCTTCAAGACCATAATCATAACGCTCTAAATACTGTGTCACTGGGAAACGCTTTTGCAATAAAGTTTCCCTATGCACTACCGACTCTAGAAACCGGAAAAAACAAGGAGTTGAAAACAGTCGTGCCCAAATGCAGAAAATAGTGATGGCTTCCACAAATGACGGCAAACAGTTACAATCACAGTTGTAAGTTTTCACCCCCCTTTTTTCACTCCGTTATATCTAGAACCCCATTCAAATAGCGATCTCTCTGTACATATATTTTATGATGTACATTTACATTTCCGATGTTTCTATTCTACTGCATCTGTCGGGAAATACGTCCAGACGCATTCAGCAGATTGCATTATCTTAAAGTTTCATGGGGTACAGCCTCCTCGCTTTATTCATTATTTTGATTAAGCCTGTCACACTTTCATGTCCTTGAAGAGGAAGAAATCCTATTAAATGTAAAGTAATAATTCGTTTCTTCTATGTCAGTACGTTTCTCGAGTATTCGTGGAGCTACTCATTAGTTCTAGCAACGTAGAATGTAATTTGATGATCACTGGAAGTCCATGCATGTAGCTGCAGTAAAATTTTGCAAAAGCTTTTTGCTTTCGGGAATCTGAATTTAAACATTGCAAAAATAACAAAGCATGTAATGAAATACATTTTAATATCTTTAGTTATACGTAGCAGATCAGAAAGTTGTCGAGCTTTCGACTTTAGCCTCAATCATTTTCAAAAGAAATTGAATTTACATAAATGAGTGAACCAATAAGGTACTAAGCCATAAAGATACCGAGTAAGTAAAAAAATTAAAATATTGCTATTAAAAAAATAAATAAAACATTCTACTGCAGCGATAGGAGCGTCCAGTGTCGATCGAACTTCGCAACTTCGAAATTTTTGGATCGTTAATGCGAGAATATATTTTGTAACACTTGCATAGCGTCTATAAATTAATCGCCTCTAGAGATAGTGCAGAGCACGACTAGAGACTTCAAGGCAGTGAAGTTATTTCCAACGGCATATATTTAATGACACTGATGATGTAACTACCAGGCGCTAAGCCTTCATCAGTAGGCAGACTTCACGAATAACTGCAAAAGACTTTATAAGATCGGCCCAGCAGAACCCTGGAGCTCCAATTCAATATCTCATAAACTTATCCAATTCACCAGCCAGGGAGCTGAAAAAACCCGGTTCCGCTTCTAATTTTCAAAGGCCACTTCCAGCGCTCCCACATTCTGTTGAAAGTCCACGGCAGCTGCCTGCCTTGTTACGAGATAAGGCGCGTCCGCCCCTGCGTTTGTCTCATCTTCTCCGGTAAACAAGGCAGCAGCTAATGCTTCCGCTGCCCTGCGGCCAGATTAAAGGGCATTTGATCTTTGGTAGCCAAAATTCGGAGCATTAGCACCGGCCTTTGGTTCGCTATGAACAACACTATCGCATTCAAACACTCCCCGGTCTGATATTGTGAGACACGCTAAAAATTTTTATTGGTCGTTGAAAAACTGACACGTTCAGTGCTTATCTTTTGAGCTGGAATAATGGAAGCAAATCCATGACATTTAGGGCCTCTTTATGTCTACCGGAATGGGTGAGCTTTAAGCCCTGCTGACGTCATCACTCTACTCTGTGACGTCACTAACTTGGCTCAAAGAACCGGGGTCAGTGAGGACGATGCTTTAAAGATGCTTAGCCCCTCCGCAGGAGGTAGACACTTGCCTCATATTCTTCAACGCTCAGCTTAAATGTACTAATGCAATAGCTTAACCAAACCAGGATTGGACACTGCTGAATTAATTTACAAAGATTTGGGCCCTGAACAGGGATCCGACTGGACTGTGTGACTTTTTCAGATTATATAGGTCATTGGGTACGGGCTGAGTTGGCACTTTGGCAAGAATCAGGCGTCTCGCCCCCACCTCCGGTAGATAGACGGAAGTCTTTGCAGCCTTCCTCTTTGAAGAGGCACTGGGAAGGGGAGCGGAGAAGAGGCACTGAAAGCCTGTGAAGTGGCACAACAACGGGGCACCGGAGATTGCGCAAATGAACTCTGCTGCTTCGGTCTCGATTTGTCAACAAAGAAAATCTGCAAACCAGATCCAAAAACGTCAAAAGATTGTCTTTCAGTTCTATAGCCGTATTTCACGTATGAGTAGCGTGGCTTTCAATCAGTATGATGAAAATTAGATGTTAACGTTTCCGAGCTAAGTTGAACAGTTTCTATTTTAGCGCTTGTTACCTGTATTTTTTTCGGGTATTGATATGGCTCTAAAAATGCACATTTAATGGTTTCCCCTTCTCTGACACTAAACTCAATTCTCCGTAACCTGATGGCGGTGGTGAGAACCGTTAGGTTAGATAAAAAAAATTACTTCAGTATTCGTTACTTAGTTCATTTTTGACCAATATAAAGAGCTATAGTTAAATAATTAACGTTAACGTTTTGTCAAAACTCCTGTAAGGTTTCGAGACTGATTTAATAACTATGGTGAATACTTAGCTTTGTTAACGCTTGCATATTAGTAAAAGTTTAGGAATTTCCTCATATAGTTATTACAACCAGCGTATCGTCAAAAACGATGACAAAAAAAAAATGCGCGGCGTCCCTATTTCTACGTTGTACTAGTGGTATTGTCATGAAGAATATAGACAATGATTATTATTATTATTATTACTAAAACTTCATGCTTGAGCTCCCACGGACAGGTAATACAACCCAAATGAAGCATCTTGCAACACCGGGAAGCCCAAACGCTGCTAAAGGAAATCCAGCAAAAAAATACGAACAGCCGACTTAAACGCCTGCAGGCCAACACGACCAAAAGCCGATACAGGCAACAAATTCCAAACTTTAGCCGACCAGGCCACGAAGTACCGACAGAACTGATTAGTTCGACATCTGACAGCCTCCAAAGTGAAAAAGTGAGCTCCGCACGCAGCACGAGTCTTTCTCCCAAAAGCCTTGGGGGCAGGAGAGAGAAATACAACCAATGCCTCTCATTATTGTACACCTTATAAAACATACATAGCTCGGCTACTCTTATCCTGCGGGACAGCTTCACCAGATCATTATCAGCGCACAGCCTGCTGGCTGAACTAACAAGTCGGTCCAACAGACGCAACTGAGTATCAGTAGCTGAAGCCCAGACCGGGGAGCAATACTCTAACACAAGCAGCAAAAAAGCATAAAAACATCTGCCTACAATCTGACTGTCACCAAACACAGAATTCACCTTACACAGGAACCCAATCTTAGTGGAAGCACGTGCCACCAACCTTCTAATATGCGGCTCAAAAGTAAGCTTCTCATCAAAGACAACGCCCAGAATCTCCAATGAGCTAGACACCTGAAGCAAAGTGTCATCAATCTCCAGTAGGGGATTCTGCGGTACAAGTGTCCGAGACCGACTGACAATCATCGACTTGGTCTTGCTGGCATTCAGCTCCATACTCCAGGCTTAGCACCAAAAACTAATGCGCGACAAATCCCTATTCAGAGACTGAGCGACAGCATCACACAGGCGAGGAACATTTGTAACAGCTATCAAAGTGGAATCGTCGGCATAGTTGATCATCATGTTTTCAAGAAAAGAAAACATGTCACTAGTATAGAGCACGAACAACAGCGGGCCAAACACACTGCCCTGAGGGACACCAGACACCACCGCGACTGAGGCGCTCATGACGGCGTCAACGGACACACTCTGCGTTCGCTCAGAAACAAAATTGCGAATGATTGACAGAACCCTACCACCCACACCAAAGGACTCCGGCTTGTACAATAGACCACTGTGATTAACCCTATCAAACGCCGCGCTGAAGTCCAACTCTGACCTACAATCCAGCGCAGACTGTAAATGGTGTGACACCGATAACAGAGCGTCACAACAACCCAAGCCAGTTCTGTACGCAAACTGACCAGCAGGGAGCAACACTGTAACCTCAGCGAAATGACCAAGCTTACCAGCAATCAATTTCTCAAACACTTTTGACAAAATAGGCGTCAGTGTGATGGGTCTGCCAGTAATACTATTCTTAGCTGATAAAAGATGCGGAATGTAAGGCCCAAGTTATTAATTGGCATTGTTAGGTCTGGGAAATGTATTAAAATAAACTTTGTAACTCCCTCTTTGTTCTAATGTTACTAAAAATGAACGTTTCAAACTCGTAAGGCTGTTTTTTTTTTGTAGTTTTAGCCTTATTTCATCGGCATCGAAAGTACAACCGATGACGACGCCCATCGTATGCCATCGCCAATGGCAGGTTCAGTCATTTCATCGGACCATTTCTTCCCATTTCTTCCTCATAACACCATCGACGATGGAGAAAATGGCCATCACCGGCATCACCAATTGTTTGATACGATTTCCATCGGACCATCGCTAGCACCGATGAATTTTTGCGAGGTTCCATCGTAACATCGTAGATTTTCCGATGGCGATGGTCTACACCATCGCCATCGAATAATTGGCGGTGGCCATCGTCCCAGGCTCTGGTCATAGCTATATCTCCCATTAGAATTTAGTGGGTTTTCTCACATTAATCACACGCGGGCTTCGACCAAGTCTGGCATTTTCCCATATCGATGAATATGGGCTACCCAGCTATTTGTCTGTCACATTAGTGTATTGGACCTTATATCTAAACATAAATTTGCCATCAAAATACACGTCATCTTCAAGTGAGTGAGTATCTGTTCTGTGCTGTGTGTGCGCAGTTACGTCAGGGCATGATCGAAATTTTGCTGAAGCAGTGACATGACTTGTCTATAAACGAAAGTGGTGAATAACATTAGCCACCACCCCGTCTGCCCATCTGGCCATGAGTGCGCAGTTAATGGAAGAGCCATTGAAAAGCAACGTTGACTTCGTGCCGTGTGCAAAGGGTCCTACTACAAATAATGCGATGAAAATTGCTTATGAGAGAGTGAGTATCTGTTCTGTGCTGTCTGTGCGAAGTTACGTCAGGGCATGATCGAAATAATCAACAGATTTCCCGTGAGCGTAATGTGGAATTGTGGAAGTTGCCTACATACGAGATCCAATGACAATCCAAAAATGCGTAGCATTTGATATAAAAAGGAATCTGTAAGCGAAAGCCCAATTATAACTGACCTGAATGATCTCTTCTCCAAGACGGAATGACTAGGTTTTGATCTTCTTATCGTAGATTACGCAAAATTGATTAAGAATATAAAAATCCACGATAAAAGATTATCTGATCATACACTTGTTGAAATAACGACTCAGCTTGGCGGATGCGTTTCATATACACCGCAGAAAATTTCGCGATGAAACTCCATCACCAGTTTACGTGACTTGAACTGCATGGTAAAGGGATAAACTGGGACGGCTTGAACTCAGCGCTGCAGTCGGTAAACTCTTACGTACTTCTATATAATTCAATAGAAAGTAAAAATATCAATGAGATACCTATTCGAAAACATTGTGTTGTATCAGTTCATGAAGTACATTAGCCCGGAGAAGAGAAACACTAATAAAAGTCGACACCACAAATTTCGTAAAGAACTATTAAAGAAACGAGCAAAACAGATCATATACCAGCAGTCAACGAGGCTGCTACAATGGCAAGATGAGTGGAAAAAGAAGCAAGATAAGATAGAACGTCAGCTCGCACGATAAAAAAAAAGAAAAGAAAAGTAAACAATCGAAAAAATTAAGATGCAATAGTAAATATTTTTCGCCAACATTACATCATGCTTCGGTAAGATCGAAAATAGGACCACTAGTGAGGGATACAAGATCTACCGTGTTGTTGATGATGACGACGAAATAAGCGAGACACTAAACCGTCAATATATAGAGGTCTTTAGTGACAAAATTCAAAATCCTGGGCTGGTTGCGTGGGGGCTTGTTAACCTCATGGAGTTTCTCCGTTCCTACGTCGCCAGTCTGGAGTGATTTAATAATAATAATAATCCTGAAATTCCAAAAGTTGATTTGACTACACAAGACCTGACTGACTTTGAATTCACAAAACTAAGCTTTGAACTAGCCTATGACGACCTTAGCAGCAACAGAGCAGCGAGACCAGATGATGTGCCTGAAAATTCCTAAGATGTATAAGCTAAGCATCTCCTGCCCCTATACCCCATGTGGTGATAATAAATGGATGAAGCAGTAATTCCGCTCACCTACAAGCATGCGATATTACACCTATTCCTACAGTTGGAAAAAGTATGGATCCAGCCAACTATAATCCTGTATGCCTAACACTAAACGTAGTGAAGACGTTTGAAGAGAGTGTTTAGGAAACACCTAGAACATCATTTAGGGAGCAATAACCTATTTGCATCAAATCACCTATTGAAGCGGGAGGCATATGCCCGTTGGCGTACTAACCGGTCTGATGTTGACTTTCAGCTTTTCAGGGAACAGGGGCGTCGGGCTGGTGCTACTAAATTATGAGGAAGTTGAGAGGGAGCACAATTTGAGGTCCAGGGAGTTGTTAGCCTCGTCTGCTAGCGCACATAAGTGATGGGCCACCTTGAAGAGCGCTGTGCTTGGTGTGAGCTCTTCTGTGCCTCCTTTAATTGGTACTGGTGGTGATATTGTTGCGGAACCGCTGCCAAGGCGGACCTTTTGTTGCGCTACTCTGATGGAAAGCAGAGCCGGGACCGGGTGTGCATTCCTTTAGCATGTGATCCCGAGCCTAAGTTCTCCGGTTTTGCTTTCAGATCCTCTGAACTGCACCACCTTCTTCTTGACCTGGACCCCAATGGGCCACTGATCCATCGGGTATGTTTCCTTTCTTTCTTCGGAGGGTGGTTGGTGTGCTCGCAGTCGAGCTTGCTTCCGTATTCCGTCGAATGTTGCGGCTGGGCTCTTTTCCGGAGCGCTGGCGTGTCGCCCATGTGACGCCAGTTCCGAAAGGCTCGGTTTCATCCCGTACCTCTGATTATAGACCAATCACGATCACACCTGTTTTGTCGAAAGTTTATGAGAGGTTGGTTGCGTCGAGATTGGGTTGCTTTCTTGAAAAGCAGGGTGTCCTTTCCCCAACACAGTATGGTTTTCGTAAGAGCATGGGAATTTGTGATGCTCTGTTTCACATTTCTCATGTGTTGCAGCTGGCTCTTGATGGGGGTCATGAGGCAAGGTTGGTACAGCTTGATTTCAGTGCTGCTTTTGATCGCGTGAATCACCTTGGGCTGCTCCATAAGCTGAGATTAATGGGTATTGGTGGTTCAGTTCTCGCGGCAATTAGTCAATTTTTATCTGACAGACGTCAATGTGTAGTTGT
>LQNS02278002.1:307974-337238 GCA_001587735.2 Parhyale hawaiensis
TCACGATGACTGGAGCCATTTCTCGTATTACACGGGGAGTAAGATTATCAGGGCCAGTGGATTTGTACACATTTAGGTGAGTTAGTTCTTGAAGAACCTCAATCTCCATGAAAACACATGTGTTTATGGGAGCAACTTGCATCGGGGCTGGTTCAGGGATATTCGCAACTGAATTAGGATTGCACATATGCTTAGGTTGCAATAGAGAGACAAATGATCAGATACAGGCGAGTACTTTGGTGTCTTACAGTTACTAATACTGTGTAGTAAATTCATGGGATAGCAGTGTGATCTGCCCAGCTCGTGCCAGCCGGCAGGTATCTGCAAAAGTGATTCTATACTCGACGAGCATGTTCCGAAATCTGGTATACATAGATCTCTTCAGCGAGACCATCTCCAAGTGAGCTCTGCCTACACTAACCCAGCTAAACGAGCACTCTCTATCTCTGGAGCTTGTCTTTGGAATGCACTTCCAGATGCAGTACCTGATACAACTGAATTTAATCAATTCACCAAGAAGTAGTGATAAATGTGCCAAAACTTAGCATGAAAAACGTGACAGACAGTCTCGCTTTTGGGAAATTTTCAGCGAGCTTGGATCCACTGTATTTTACAATGGAACTTCTGCAAATGTTTGGCTTACATGTCAGCAGTACTTACTCTGAGTTTGTATGATAATTCGCACCACATTTCTAATTCTAATAATTTTATTCTAATTTTAATTATTTTCCGCACTTAATATAAAAACTGTTGAACGAGCGTTCGTCTATGTGCAACGTTATGTTACTTGTATCATGTCTTTAAAAGCGTGTAGACACTGCTGTTCACTGCCATGCTGCTGCCAGATTTCTCCCTGTGTTACCTTAAGGAAACACGTTTTAATCTCTGGAGTTCATCTTGGAGTAATCCTGGGCCTACATTACATAATGTAACTAAATTCAATCAGTTAACCAAGCTATGTTATCTCATTTTCATAAGTCCCAATAACTATATCAAAATTTGTTCGTCAAATGCAATCGAGTCTCTCATCTTTCTCAGCTATTTAAGTGGGTCGCTTACTTATCAATATTTCTTACTTCACATATATATTACTGTATACCGTATGTCTAGTTCAAATAATTGTATTCCAATTTCAATGTGTGTCGTATATCGATCATACAAAAAAACGCTTGCAAAGCGGAAATCTGTAAGCAACCTAGCTGGTACGGTAATTTTCTCCCCGCGAAAGCATTATAAGTGAATACTTCAGAGTGCTCAGCAAAGATAGGGATGATAATTTTTATTTCGGTCAACATATCAGACATTTTCAATAGCAGGAAGCAAACACTTAGTCACGTCACCTCATTAGCCTCTCCTAGCTGCAACCAATTGAATACCTAGATCCTTCCCTACTGGGTTACGCTGTCTCTTTCCTGTCACTGATTTCTTATTATTTTCGCAAGGGCTGCATCGCAACAGGGAGCTGGACTGTGGTCACTCTGTGGCCAGTCTGGGTAGAGTTGAAAAAGAAGGTAGTGTTATTGAAGTAATCGATACGGAAGCCACACTGTGCATAGAAAGCCCTGCTTTGAGTGACTCAGTGTGAACTAGCTATTGCCAAGAGCTAGCAGGTCTGAGGAGAGGCTCAGTGGCGTTGCATTTGGGTTCATAGAAGCAGTGACCTTTTTTCAAATCCTAGCAGGATATTCACATGCGTAAAAATAAAGCAGGTATTTGTGAAGTAATAGATTTGGATACCAGATTGTAAATCTATAGCCTAGTTTGAACGATTAAATGTGAACTTGTAGAGGCTGGTACTGATACTAACTATTTACCTCCTCCAAAGAGGTTATGTTTTCGTCGGGTTTGTCTGTCAGTCTGTTATTCTCTCTGTCAGCAAGATAACTGAAAAAGTTATAGACGGATTTTGAACGTTACTTTGGTGAAGATCTGTCCACTCGTTTGTTTGATTCATTGTCTGCCCTTTTTTAGTGCCCTAACTTAAAAAGTAATGGACGGATTTCCATGAAATTTACATGAGTTGCTGAGTTTATTACAGAGAGTAAACGATCAAATTGTTGTTCGTTTGTCGCTGTGTTGGATGTTATGTTTGCTAGCGCACATCTTTATGGAATTTTCATTAATTGTTAGTGATCTTAAAAGACATACGTAATTGATTAAATTTTGGTGATGATGGGTCGGCCCGTTCGTGTGTTTGACCTATGTTCGTTAAAATATTTGTTAGGGAAAAACTCAATTATGAATGGATCCTTGTGAAATTTCAAGGAATTGTTTGTAATAATAAAGACATAACTGACTAAAGTTTGGTGATGATCGACTGGTTCATTTGTGTGTTAGATTTATGTTTATTAAAATGTTTGTAAACAGTATAATTCAAAAAGCTGTTAACGGATCTCCAAGAAAATTACAGGCACTGTTAATACTATCAAACGGCACAAGTCATCAGATTCTGGTGTTGGTACAAAGAAAATCATGGTTTCAGAGCCGATTTGAATCTTTCGTTACCGCTGCCTTCCTAGTCGGAGTTACGCACTCTCAGAGTGCTATAGTAGTAAATAAAACTGATAAATGCAACTAGAGCTCCTATTGCGAGTATAAAGACATACCCCTGCAATACCACTTTGGCTCTTTCTCGGGGCATCATCCCCTCGCTAACCGGCCAAAGCCCAATCAAATATAGTTCTGCCCTCCCGTACAATTCGCTCACGCTACGATCCCCTTTCTTTAGATTAGATTAGATCGGCGGCAGTAGACGAACCTACAGGCCCATTCCAAAGCAGAGACCGGAACTTACGCTTGGCCCTCTCTGAGCTATTGCCATTATGTCACTGGGATACAAATGATTGAGAGAAAAAAAGATGAAAATAGAGGTGGGAACAATCTCAGCCAAAGATACGACCATGCATGCATGCAAACAAGCACGGTCAATTGCCGCTGATTATGCGGGGCTTAGAGACGTCTATCTGTGTCGTCGGAGCGGAAGAGAACAGAAGATGGACGAAGGTGGCCTTGGAAGCTTTGGCCATTAAGAGCTTTCAACTCGTAAAGAAGGAGTTCTTTCTTAGCTGTGGAGGATGTCTCTCCCAATATTTCTCAAGCCGATTTTTAAACGCATTGACTGTCTCCGCGCCCATAATGTCGGAAAAGAGCTCATTCCAAATATTATGAAATACAGAAAGAACCGCTGACTTAAGGTTGTTCCTCGAGTTTTATGCTTGAGATTTTCACAGTTGCTTTGCATGCGATCATTAACGCCGCTTTCAAAAAGTCCCGTTATAGGCACGTTGTTGAAGTCGTTCAAATACTTGAATGTTTCTTTTAGTTGCCCCCTGAGTCGTCTTTGCTCGAGAGAGATCAGGCCTAGTTCTTTTAGGCGACATTTATACGGCTTGTTTCTCAGCTGATATATCAATTTTGTTGCTTTGCGTGGACTCTTTCCATGTTATCGATATCCTTACAGAGATGTGGCGACCAGAATTGAACAGCAAATTCTAGGTGTGGGTGCACTAACGCCTTGTACAGGGGAATGATGATGTCCTTGGACTTGTATTCAAAATTTCTGGTGATGAATCGCAGTACTCTGCTTGCCGTTTTCACACTGTTGTCAACTTGCTGACTGTGTTGCAGTTTGTTTGTAATAGTTAAGCCCAAGTCCCTTTGTTTGGTGACAGCAGTGAATTCTGTTCCGTTTATTTTCAATTAGGTTGAAATGTTCTCCGGGCCCATGTTCATTACTGAACATTTGTCGACATTAAAGCTCATCTGCCACGTTGTGCTCCGTTCCATGAGGTGGTCAAGGTCTTATTGAAGCTCAGCTTTTTTCGTGGCATGGTGACAAGGTTTAGTATCATCCGCATTTCCTTGGAACTTCGATTGCATTGCTCGTCAAGTTATTCATTTATCTCTGTCTTCTCGGAGAAATTTCACAGAATTTTTGTCTGTTTTATCTCACAAAAATTTTCAGTATTCATTAAAAATAGTTATTTCTCGTTTCACTGAACTCTGCCTACTTGCTTAGAGTGACAAATAAACAAGAAAAAATAACAGTAATTCAGGCCCAGGTATTAAATCCGTACTCAGCTCTGTATGAGCTGGCTAGTATGCCCAATATAGCCAAGTTTCATCTATGGAGAACGAATTAGTAGCTAGTTTATATCATTTACCTCGCAGAAGTGTGCAACCTCCAGGGCACCAGTGGTGAGCCTCAAGCATCTTACCGTATACACGTCGCAAAACGAAGAGCTTAGAAGAGATCGGCGAACTTACGCTTAAAATTGTTGGTACGAGAATTTTAAACACCGAACTGCACATATTAGATACAAAAAAAAAAAAAATGTCGCACTGCTAGAAGCGTCCAGTGGGTTCTCGATTTATACACTTGAGTTATGGGCATCCCTCATTAGCTCACCGCTCGGTACATTTCAGTAATAACAACTAATATCATCCTGCAAATATTTGGGCAATTGTTTTATGTTTTAGCAGGTGCAATGTCAACTTTGTTTTTATATGAGAAAACTTGCAGATGTCCTAATTTATTCACCCCAAGTACACAAAGTCTTCACTTCCATCAACTGCCTAAAAATTTTATTTGATATCCTAGCACGAAAATGTCTTGAATCTTGGCAACACATATTTTCTGAGGAGTGGCACACGCCTATTTACAAATACCGTTTTAAATTTCGCGCCATTAATCATTTTCACACTTGACGCTGACCTATTGAAAGTTGCTCTACGTCCTGGTAGGTCCCACTTTGCCTAAAATATATGCCTAATCTAGATTCTACAAATTATTCTAAATCGCAATATCAGTGGATATAAAAAATGACGGTACAGATACAGCGTCTTCATTGTTCGTGGGTATGATTCTGGCAGCACTATTTAACCTTCTGCCTGCGGGACTTTCGGTGTCGACAGAGAAAGACACGATCGAGTGCGGCCTCATTCATTTTAGCCAATCATCACCATCCTGCCTTGCTGTCAACTTATACCACCTGATGCTCTTTTCCTTTCCTTTCTCTTCTTCTTCTTTCCGGCCAAAGCATGTACTGGTGATGGCAGGGTGTGGGGCGCGTAGATAGCTGGCCGCTTTCGTAGCTATAGTTGCTGCCGATTTGTTTTTGCTTTATTATGCTTTATACTACCATCTTAGTTCATGGGATTCTTTGTTTCTTCTTTGTATATTTCTGTATATATCTGTACATCACTGTATATTTATGTTTTTTTTCTCTTTCTCTCACTTTCTGGGGATGTTGAAAGCAACCCTGGACCTGGTCGGGCTCGGGGGTGTCGTCTCCTCTATTGTTAATATTAGAGGACTGCATGCGAACCTTGCCGAGCTGGACTTTGTGTCCCGTGGTGTGGATGTCGTGTCCTGCTCCGAGACATTGGTGTCTGGCAGGAGGCACGACGCTGAGCTTGCCTTGGCAGGTTTTCAGTCCCCTTTCCGAAGGCTGTGTGGATCGGGGCCTGAATTCCGTGGAATGGCCGTCTATGTCCGGAGCGGATTCTGTGCTTACCAGCAGTCAGTGCACGAATGCACCACTGATGAGATCATTGTTTTAAGGGTGTGTGGCCGACAGAATAATTATTATTTATTGTCCTTATTTCGGAGCCCTGCAACTGATGGTTCTCTTTATGACTGTTTATTGACGGCGATGGCCTCGATACAGAGCACGGATCCCAAGGCAGCATTTGTTTTTGTGGGTGATGTTAATGCACACCACGGGGACTGGTTGAGATCTGCATCACCGACTGATTGTCATGGAGTGGCTGCGCTGGACTTTTGCACCTTGTCCAGTTGTGTGCAGCTTGTTCGCGGATCCACGCATATTGCTGGTAGCTGTCTAGATCTCGTTATGACTGATGTCCCGGACTTGATGACGGTGGCAATTGGCTCCCCTATTGGCTCTATAGACCACTTACATCTTGCTGTATCCTTGGACCTCAATCAGGTTGTTCCTGTGGTAGACACCAGAAGAGTGGCATTTGTGAAGAGCAGGACTAACTGGGTGGCTATTACTCGGGCAGTAAGAACGTTACTTTGGCGTCAGATTATTCACAGTTAGGATCCTGTCACTGAGCTTTACGACTTGACTGTGTCCATTTTGGAGAGGTTTGTCCCTAAGAGGACTATTCTTGTGAGGTCTCGAGATAAGCCGTGGTTTGACGACCAGTGTCGATTAGCTTTCGAAGCTAAACAAGCGGCTTATCGGGCATAGCGACGTTTGCGTGACAGCACGCTGTGGCAGATCTATGTTGATCGTAGGGCCGAGGCTGGGCGTGTGTATGAAGAGGCAGCGTTCCAGGGAGTCTTTGCTGAGTATTGACCATCCACATCGATGGTGGAGTGAGCTAAATGGTTCAGTGTTTTGTGCTGAACCTTCGTTGCCGCCCCTTGTTGGTCCAGGTGGGGGCATCATTACTGAGCCCATGGCAAGGGCGGAGCTTTTGTCGGTTCACTTAGACGGGAAGCACAGCAGAGATGTTATCGCATTGCCTCATGGATGCCACCCTGAAGCTCGCTTGACCTCTTTGGCGTTCAGATCTGGTGCAATCAGGGTGCTGCTTGAAGGCCTTGATCCGTATGGAGGTGTGGATCCGGTGGCCATGTTTCCTTTGTTTAGAAGCAGCTGGCTGATGTTCTTGCCCCCAAGCTTGCAGTGATCATCCGGCGCCTGATACGGTTAGGAAGTTTTCCTCGTTATTGGCGAACTGGGAATATTACTCCTATTCCCAAGGGTCAGGTGTCGCCCTATGTGGCCAACTATCGACCCATCACCCTGACGCCCATTTTGTCGAAGGTGTTCGAGAAGTTGATTGCTGGTAAGCTTGGTCATTTTGCTGAGGTTACGGGGATGCTGCTTGCTGGTCAGTTTGCGTACAGAATTGGCTTGGGCTGTTGTGACGCTCTCTTGTCGGTGTCACACCTTTTACAATCTGCGCTGGATAGCGGGTCGGAAGCACGCCTCGTCCAGTTGGACTTTAGCGCGGCGTTTGACAGGGTTAACCACAGGGGTCTTTTATACAAGCTGCAGTCCTTTGGTGTGGGTGGTGGCGTTTTGTCAATCATTCGCGATTTTGTTTTTGAGCGAACGCAGAGTGTGTCTGTAGACGGCGTTTTGAGCGCCTCCGTCGGGGTGGTGTCTGGCGTCCCTTAGGGCAGTGTTCTTGGCCCGCTGTTGTTTGTTCTCTATACTAGTGACATGTTCTCTTCAGTCGAAAACATGTTGATGAACTATGCCGACAATTCCACTTTGATGGCAGTGATACCTGCTCCTCGCCGTGATGCTGTTGCTCAGTCTCTGAATAGGGATTTGTCACGCATTAGCGTATGGTGCTCGGCTTGGAGTATGAAGCTGAATGCCAATAAGACCAAGTCGATGATTATCAGTCGGTCTCGGACACTTGTACCGCAGCATCCCCAACTGGAGATTGATGACACTTTACTTTAGGAGTTTAACTCCTTGGAGATTCTTGGTGTTGTCTTTGATGAGAAGCTTACATTTGAGCCGCATATTAGGAGGTTGGTGTCACGTGCCTCCACTAAGATTGGACTCCTGCGTAAGGTAAATTCCGTGTTTGGTGATTGTCAGGTTCCCCGCAGATGTTTTTTCTGCGTTTTTGCTGCCTGAATTTGAGTATTGCTCACCAGTCTGGGCTTCAGCTGCTGACACTCACTTGCGTCTGTTGGATCGACTTGTTAGTTTAGCCAGCAGGCTCTGTGCTGATAATGATCCAGTGAACCTGTCCCACAGGAGGAGAGTAGCAGAGCTATGCATTTTTTATAAGGTGATAAGGTGTACAATAATGAGAGGCATTGGTTGTATTCTTCTCTTCCTGCCCTCAAGGTTTTTGGGATAGCGACTCGTGCTGCGTGCGGAGCGCACTCTTTCACATTGGAGGCTGTCAGATGTCGAAGTAATCAGTTCTGTCTGTGCTTCGTGCCCTGGTCTGCTAAGGTTTGGAATTTGTTGCCGGCATCGGCATTTGGTCGTATTGGCCTGCAGGCGTTTAAGTCAGCTGTTAATGGTTTTTTGCTCGATTTCCTTTAGCAGCGTTTTGGGCTTCCCGGTGTTGCAAGATGCTTCATTTGGGTTGTATTACCTGTCCGTGGGAGGTCAAGCGTGAAGTTTAATAATAATAATAATAATAATAATAATAATATTAATACATCCTAAAAATGTAAATCTTTCGAGTTCACCAGACACTATCAATACAGTTCGGCGTTTCAGCCACATCTAGCATGTATATGCTGAACTACGGCCTAAGTACAGTATATGAATTTACTTCAAAGATGACAGAATAGGGAGAGCTACAAAATAGAAGAATAAACAGATCAAAACATTGTTTTTTTTACAGAACAGAAATTGAAAATAAGGGATCGATACACTAATTTTCATTTAGATTGGTTGATTTTCTATCAGTGACTTAGCTAATTTATCCGGTGGTAATCAGTGCCGAAAGTTGCTAATATCCGACAAATGACAGATGTGATCCAGCTGTCGGTTCTATTACCTTCAGAAAAGGTGACAAATCTTGAGCATCTTTGAGATGAAAGGAAATAGGTCAAAATTGTGAACGCAAACTTTGTTGGCAGTTTTATTTTGAAAACTGTTTCTCTTTGTGAGCAACTGGTCATGACTCATGAGATTCAGAGACGCTCTGAACATACGAGAAAAAAAATATCGGCAGCTGTATTCTTTATTAAATTAACAGTTAGAGCGATGGTAAATGTTGCAATTTTATCATAATGAGAATTCAAGATATTCGTTAAACTAACCACAGTCATTTTTTTCTGTCCAGTAACTCTGTAGAAAACTAGGCTCTATCAAATGCCCGAACTTATATCTTAACGTGTGTCTGTCAAAAGTAAGATTAAAACCTCTACATCAAAGGCAAGTCAGAAAGAGCTTCTGGCTTGGCTCTCTGCCAGCTTCTACCCTCGTCTACTGGCCACTGCAGAGTTAATATCATCAAACAACGGAGTCTAAAAAGCTTTGCTTCGCTCGACAGCCCTTCTACCGTCGTCCATCTACTTCTTGTACGATAAAAGCATGAAACGACCAGGTCCCAGCGCCCCATATTGCAGAGCGTCTACAGCGACTCGTCGCCATCCATCTACGCTATATTGTCCTGAGTAGATCCTCTTTGGCCTCATCTACTGGAGAGAATTCACAAAGTTTGGAGCTTCTCATGATGTAAGAGGCATCAAGATCTACTTATGGTCGTGTGACCCAATTCTGGAGCTCTGCTCTGTGTCCGGCAGCTTCACCGAGGCACACAGAACAGCAGGGCCCTGCAGGGGAGGGTGTTGCGCTCTGTGCGGTCATGCTGTGGTTCCTATAGCCAGGGATGTTCGCCCCTAGGGATGCAATATCTGGTTTTAGGAGTGCGATATTTCCGTATGAGGATGAAATATTGGCTCTTATGGACATGTGATATCCCTGCAGAAGCACTATCGGTTCCTATGGGCAATTGGGGATGATTTTTTATCTTTTAATGCAATATCAGTTCCCATGGGGTTACGCAATTCGTCTATAGATTCAATATTGATATCCTATAGGGATGCGATATAACTAAAGAAGTTGTCTTTTTTACGCTGTTTAAGACTTATTTAATTCATAGGATTGATGAATTGATTCATGATGACCGGCGTTGCTGGCCATCAAAAATGACGGCGTTGAATCTATAACTACACCCAAAAAGAGGCAGAAGGAGTTGAGCCTTTTCAGACAGTCAGGTGGGTTGACTGAGACGTGAAAAATGCCAAAACTCGAGAGTAAGCTGGCTATAAAAATAATGACGGCGTTGAATTTGCTCCCCACCGCGAGTAATGGTCTTACGCCGCAAGGTGTTCTAGTCTTCAAGTTAGTTTCGAATCAACGCATGGCTAACTAAACATTGGTTAAAGTTCCAAATGATCCTGTGTACTCCAAACCGACCTAGTAAACGATCCTGGAAACTGTATGCCAAGGAGACAATTTTTTCGAGTTAGGATGCTAAGAACTGGGTTGATACATATGGCAAAGAAAGGAACTGGAACGGTGTCCAAGAGCTTCCCGGGCTCGTTTTCCTAAAAAAAAAGGTGCCGGTTAAACCGCTGTGGCAGTTAACTGCCCCACTGAGACTGCTCGTATGTTTTATCATTGGTCACGCGCTACGACTTCAAGACAACTGCGCCGGATGGCATTCTTCATAGATCTGCCAGCAGGTACAGCGCCAGCTGCACCTAAAGTCTTACAAGGTCAACAAACTGACTTTTTTAAAAGTCTTCGATTGCATTTAACATGCTGATTTTCCATGAGGTACGGTGCCTTATGAATAGTAATTCCAACTAGTGGAAATTATTATGTTTACAAATAGTGAGACCCCTTCTTTCCTCTCAAATACAAATATTGTAATACCTCTACATCTCAGATGATTGGAAACATTGACCAACATTCTTCCTTATTGATATATGTATGTAAATATATATAAGAATTTACTAATAACTAAAACAGCATAACATAATGAGAAGTTCGGCAGAGGTTTCTATCATTTAAAATCGCGAATTAAGTTTCAACCAAGGCGAAAGTTAGTGTACGCTAAAGTGCAAACTCTTCGTGATATAATGTCTACGATACAAGTATGATCAAGAACCTGAACTACAGAAACTCCAGAAGCCCAGTTTCAAAGTGAAATACTGCACGCCGAGAAGTTCACTAAGTACTGAAACCAAATGCAGACAATTTACTGCTAAATAATAAACAACAACTTGCAGCTTGTTACGCGCTCAACTGCCATAAGGAAGACATGGTCTGGCTCAGTGAGCTTCATAAGGTGCAACTCTCATTACCAAAGCTTCCATTCCCTCTAATGAGCTCCCAAAGTAGAGAATATGAGGCCGCTGGATCTGTTCCGGCTTAGGTGCCATAAAATTATATTTTTCTCCTGTTTCTTAGGCGAGGCTTGGGAACTTCTGCAGCTGAGGGAGAGACAAGAATTCACCGTGTGAAAATTTTTAGGAGAACCTGAAGGACGGCCGCTGAAGTTTTCCTAATAGCGTCTTCGCTGAGAGTACGAAGAGAGTGCTGATCACTAATGGATCAAAACCTCCTTTTTATCAGCGAGACTTTTGTTTTAATAAGTTCACGAAGAAGTATTAGTGGAGCTTCTGTCGCCCTGGCCTAGGATTAGTAACATTGATTTATGTCTAATCGTGTCTGTAGTTAGAGTACGAAAAAAAATTACTGATGGAGCAAAAATAATTTTTCATCGTGGCTTTTTTATTTTCTTTGAATATACATCGCATGCCACGCTGTTAGCTTAAGAAAACACTCAAGCATAAAATATTTATTATTGATTTGAAAAGCCTGATACTTCTAACACATGTTTGATATTATTGAATTAAGGCTCATCCTCAGTTGCGATCACCTTATTCAAAGTTATTATGATTGTATAATCGTTGCAGTATTTTGTTCAATATTCTGGTATACCACGGTATTATTGTAGCTTAATTCCGCAAAAAAACTTAAAACAAAAAAAAATCTTAAAAAACGTTTCTGATACTAAAGAAAATACGGTAATGACATATTTAACATTTTTTTAGCCGCGTTTGTTTCGTAAAACAAGTTGAATTCGTTTCTCAACAGAATTTGTAAATATTTTTTCTCGAGATGAAGGGACTCTGCTTTTCCATAAGTCTTGTTTGGATGTGTACTGCTTGCCATCCTAAATAGCCTGCTTTAGAATGCCTACTACTTCTTGCTAGGGTTCAAATCGGGTGAAAATGGAGGTCACACCATCAAACTTTTATCACTGAAGCCCATCGATGACAAAAAAGCTTGCGCTGCTTCTGCGGCGTGAGACGGAGCGCCAAGTACGCTGCCCACGAGAGTCGAAAGAAGGAACGTTTTACTTTCCTGCAACAAAAGTTTCAGTGACCGTGACTACATCTTAACGTGTTTGAACATCGTAATAATAGGTACGTCAATGCGAGTTATAAACTCACTCGAAATTAAGAGAAATATTTGAAACTGTGCAGTTGGCACTAGCCGTAGAAGAAATTTTGTAATGGCAGCTTAGATGTTAAGCCATTTTGGACAATTGAAATCTGGCCAAGCCGAAGTTGTGCCCCGTAGCGACAAAATCGGATGAATAAGCAGAAACGTTCCCGTGTTTCGACTCCCGTCTACAGCGGGCTTTATCGTGCTGAAATATCAAGTTGCGACGCTCCTGCATTGGTATGACCGAAAGCAATGGAGACAATATTAATTCAAGAAGTCGACAATAGCCACATGAGTTATTTTTACGCCATCAGGAACACGAAAAGGTCCAATATCTTAATTTACAGCTACCCCCTCCCCCTCCCACGCCCACAAATCATTATACCTCCGCTTCCCTATTGTCAACGGAACGTAATTGAAGATCTTGCCCTTTTTCAACCCATCATTTCCCCCACTCGTTGGGTCCATCAAAGAGTTATCCTACTCGCATCTATGAATATGATGTCATTCATGTTCAAGAGGCAATTGCAACCGTAATTTTCTGTATCGGGGAGTAATTGTTCGTGGTTTTCAGGTTTAAGGCTTTTACCTACGTCTAGAAGCAACGACATCTTGTTTTCGGCACATTTGGCAGATTAGCTCAGTAAAAATATTTCCCGATGTCTGTCCTGGTTTTTTGAGCAACTGCCTCCTCACAGATCGGAGATCACGGGTAGTCACTGTATTTAGCACTCCACAATCCGTAGGACCTTTCCTAGGCGATGGGTCTGCCAAATACCGCTCCACAGTGTCAACATGGCGGTTGATGGAGCGTGCTATCTCTTCGGGAGGAATCCATTAGCTGTATAGCTTCCACTATGATTGCTTTTTCAGCATCGGTAAGACTATTGCGTTTACCTTATCTTATTTTGCTTCTCGATTTTATGTTGCTTCTCGATTTTATTTTGCTTCTCGATCTTATTTTCCTTCTCGCGCGAGGGTGATTGTTAGGTAGCTCTATTGCGGAGCCAGTCCAGTTAACTCGTTTGGTATGTGATGGCACTGAGCCATGTAGATTAGGTTGTGAATATATAGCTGTATTATTTTTAACAAATTAATGTACACACAATTTTTAATGTAAGCTGTAATTTAATAATCCAAGAAAACCTACCGCCTGTGGAGAAATAAATGTTCAATAATAATAATAATACCCATTGTAACGAACTCTTTCAGCAGCTATTTTCCTGGCACACCTGAAAATCATAATACGAGTAATATCTTGTCAAGGAAGTGACCACAACGAAGATTGGCGTAAATTGAAGGCAAAAAAAGAATTAAAATTTTAATACATCTGAAATGCCAAATTTATTAGAGAGGTAATAGAGAATCACGGGTTGTACATTAAGAAATACTACTGAAACTGCAGTCTGCCATCTGAGACCAACGCTGATATACTTCTACAGTAAATATATCATCAGTTAGGACACGAACCAATTCACTAAAATAGTGTTTTTATCCCGGTTAAATAATTTTCTTTTTCAAATACATTTTGCAAAATAAATTTGCAAAATTTCCCTGCTACAGTTGAAGCGCGGGCTCTAATAATTCATCCAAATTTACAGCTTGCTGAAGAGAAGCGGTGGTATCAACGCCCACAGCGTGGTGTGTGTATGTGCGTGTAAACATTGTAATTACAAATGACAATGCCGGTTCAGTGCTGATGGCGCAGCACATTCTGCAATGCAGTCGTTTGACGCTGCGCTATGCTGCGGGCTGTAAGTTTCACCAGAGGCTCTATCTTTTTTCAAGTTAATGCGTCAAGATCATGTTAAACGACTGTAGATTTATTTTCTACTCTTTCACTTCACGGTTTCAAACATTTTCTATGAGTAGCTATTACCCTTGGCAACTCTTTGGTCAGGAATGAGCACATACTAATTAATATTCGTTAACAGAGTAAATTGCTATTTTAGCAATATGGGTTTACTTATTTAGGCAATATTTAATTTTTATGTAATGAATTAGAGTGTACTCAAAGCTGTTGAAGCGCAAGTGAAGGAGGGACGACCGCTTTGTTTAATGACTAATATTCTCGCGTGATTCATATAAGGAACTTTCCAAACAGGAGGCGTAAACTACCGTCATTTAATTTGGCTCGTACCTCACTTTCAGTACACAAGCTCTCCGGACAAAAAGTTAGTCACCTGTTGCTAATAAGGTGTAGGACCTCCAGGAGCACGTAGAACGCAGCAATTCTGTGGGTCATTTAGTCTACAAGATTTCTAATGTACACTTGATCCATTTTGAAGTACTCTTGTATCAATCTATTACTTAAAATCAGCCAAAATGCGTGGAGGATCTTCTCGGCGCCTAACTTGTCGTTCAAGATGGTCCCGTAAATTTTGATGGGGTTCATGTCTGGAGACTTAGCCGGTCATTCCAAGTGCCTTACGGAGCCAGAATGGTTTTCATGCCAATGCATGACCGATCTAGCTCGATGTATAAGGCAGTTATCATCCTTGACCATTGACAAAGTAACAGCTCGATCCTCATGCAGACACTGAGCAAATCGCATAACTTGATCATTTAACAAATCAAAGAAGCCTTCCTGATTCAGCTTGATGGTTATTTCAACCAAAGAGCTCCACTTCCCAGTAATTAAATCAGCCCCAGAACACGACAGACCCAACTCCTACTTGTATCTCCCAATGCACACAGGCTTCGTTGAAGGCTCAATGTGGTCATCTGTGAACACTACTGCGGGCATCGTTTACATGGAAACAGAATCTCGATTCATTTGACCAGATGCCACTTCTCAAGTCTTCTACAGTCATATGTTCGTATGATCTGGATCATTTCAAGGGCTACTGTTAACATTGGTCGCTTACGAGCTACACGACTCCATAAAAATGTTCATTGCATGGAGTTATCTACGAAGAGTTCTTTCAGAAATAGCAGGAGAAGGGCTGCCATAGACGTTTTGCAACAATTCCATCCTCGATGCAAAGCAAATTCGGTCGACAAGTCGGGAAATGCGGTGGCGGCCCCTATCAGTTAGCAATTTTTTGCAATCGCAATTACGGCTTGGATTGCCTTTTGTACCCTATTGTTTCCATTGTTTGATTGTGAACTATTTTAAAAATTAAAGACAAATTTTTCGTGGCACTCATTTAAACTATTTTTCTCTTTAATTATCATTAGCAGGAAGTAGTGGCATGGTTCATTTGTGCTACAAGAGAAGAAAAGAGCATTCAGATAGCTACTCTCCTCCATGCGGGCCCCAAGCCGGGCCGCACAGGCGCCATACTCGCGGCGCGCTATGTACTTTTGCGACCATTCTGCGTACGTGCATCGCTGTGCTTGCGCGCTGCGTTCAAGGCACGTGTGCAGTGTCCCCATTGACACAAGTTGCTGCATCGCACATTAGGCTAGGTAAACTTAGATTAGGTGAGGTTAGGTTGGGTTAGATAAAGTTAGGTTAGGTAACGTAAGGTTGGGTTAAGTAATGTTAGGTTAGGTTAGGCTGTGCTTATTGTAGTGCTTCTGTTAGTGGTGACTCGGCAAAAAAAATTACCTGAACGCACGCACAGCGATCCACGTACACATCGCGGCGAGTTTGGAGCCAGTACAGTCGTGCCTCTACTGTCACGTGCTAGATTTCTAGACGTCCTTGTATTAGTTAACAAAGCAATCGTTTTGCTAGGTCACCACCGGATTGACCGTAGAGGTCTTCTTATCTGAGATGCTAACAGAGCTGTTGGTGTGGCTCATCAATTAAGAAGAGGCCAGCGCTCTTACACAGCTCTTGCATGCGAACACTTAGCAAGGATCGTTTCACGCGCTGCAAGCTCTTATTTACTTCTCTCTTAACCACCCTGGAGATTGCCTTCAGAATTTTTTTTGCAAGCGTAGTCATAATTTAGCCTGCATTTCAAGGGATTTCCTAACAGCCTGACCTAACCGTCGCGAGGTCTTACCGAATGACGCCGATCATTGAGGTATTCGCCCATCCGTAACCCACCAACAGCACAACTTGGTGGTTCATAGGCCGACTGACTTTTAGCTGCTTCACGATATTTTCCTTGTAGTCCAAGCAGAGAGTGGGAGAGATATCGATGTTTTCCTTCATGGTATACATGCACCCTATCACTACTTGCTGCTAATGATAATTACCCGAAAAGGATGTATTTTAAATTCTTGTCACTGTCACAGAGAATAATAATTTTACTTTTCTTAGTTGGCCATAAATATTTAAAATTTAGGTATAACCGGGTCGTGAAATACCCAGTTTGGCCGCTTGAAGACGTACGCTTGCGTTCGATAGATGCAGTGTCGCCTATCGAAAGTTTGCGGACATCGCTTCACCCTCCGACCCCGACAGGCGGACAAAGAGACAAACGGGTAACTGATCGTCGGTAACTTACAGTACATCATAATCTTTCCCGTACCTATTTAATTATGTCGTTGAGCGACAGACAGATAAACTCGGTCACAATCATACCCTACTTGGTGAAGGTAATGAAACGAAAACGGCCAAAAAAATGAGAGATAGAAAGTTCGGTTCTCTAAATATCAAGAGATATCTATTATTAAAATTTGTCGTGTTTATTTTACTTTGTGCCGTATATGTTTTGCCTAGCTACGGTATATTAAACTAATAGAATTCGAATGATAATTTATTACAGTGGAAAAAATGGGGTGCACCATTGGATGTGCAATAAAAATAGATACGACAGAATAAAATTTCCTTAGAAGTGAAAGAAAACTTGCAAATTTGAAAACGGGCATAAAAAGTGAGCTATATGACAGAACAATTCGACTAAAAAATACCTCCTAGAGTTGAGATAGAAAGCGCACAGGAAAAAAGAAAATCCGTTGCACGAAATAATTCTCAAGCTATCGTTGTGACATGGATAGAGGAAACGAATGTTAGTTTCTAAAAGAAGCACTCACTGAAATGACTATTTTTTTACCGCATGAGCAGAATTATTTCAAGATGAAAATGTGAGTGCGTCGCAGCACGGAAGGATGCCACATCTACAGGTAAAATAAGAGGCTGACAACAACTAAGGAGCTCGAATGACGTCACAATATATAGCATATTTCCAAAATACAATGACCGAATGAGAATTAGAAGCAAATAAATAGAAGAAACTGAATGTTGGTTGTCAATTATCAAAATAAAAGACGATTATTTTTAAAAGTTTGTGCCTCCGTCTCCACAAGTAGGACGTTCCAGAGGAGGAGAAAACAAGGAAAGTGTAATTTGCCCAAAGATTGTGGAAGCCGTGCTCGGAGGTGTTCGTCCACCGAAACAACAATCAATCAACTTTAATAAGTACTCACAAGGGTGGTACAATAGATATATTTAACATAGCTTATCACTAGACTTAAATTAGATACAGAAAGCGCTTGATAGTCTTAGTGCACGCTGCACTTCACTTCGGCCTATTATTTGGCCTCTGTTTGGTAAGAGTATGCTCTGCCATCGGCTAATATTTGGCAGTCTGTAGCAAGGGCCATCACAAACCACGTTTATCAGCGAATTTGCAAGATTCTTCTATCCTATTTTGGAGGCTGAAAGCACATTTCGTCGTTCTGACTTTCAAACATTCAGTATACTTATGAGAAAATACCACACGAGCACTATACGACCTAGGTACATTGATAAGCCGGCGAAATATGTCATTAAAGAGACGCCCAATATGGCCTTCTGCTTAAAGTTCGACCAAAGTGACTTACAGTACATAGGGTAACAATAGCTACGAAACAATTGACACTTGACCTCTTCAGAACAGTGACCATATTTCCTTATTAGCATGTTGCCCACGGCGTGTTGCTTCCGAGTTTCTTTCTCTATGTCCTGGTTATCAAGAAAAACTGCGGGAGACGCAGTGCACTTCCCCATAATTAGGTACAGTCCCTTCACCGAAATGATTAGTATCATCTTCATGTACCTCTTCCTCTTGAAAATTATATTCCCTATTAATAAATCAATAGCAACTACAATGTTCAACAGATACGGACAACCCGGCGTGTCAATATTCAGAAAATATGAAAAATTCTACAGAAAAGTTGAAAAAGCAAAGCTAGACCTACACTTCCTATAATGTTGCAAAACATATCAAGAGCATCCCAAAATTTCCCCGCTTCCGTTTGTATCGACAGTCACTTCATAACAGCCAACTGTACAAATCCTGTCAATCTAAACTCTTGGAATTGGAAATTCAAACTCAGCATAGCAACATCGTCAACCATACTAATTCGATCAACCAGTACCTATCTCATATTTAAAAATTTTCATTTCTTGATCAAATCAGCTTAGTTCACTTTGTACAGTCCAACACCAAGAAATTCACAGATAGAACCAAATTCGTCCACAGCAGACAGTTGAACGCATTAGTCGCATCCCCAAACCTAACCTCCTGTAATCCTGACAACGTAATTATTAACTACTCAAAAGTAATACTTCAGCCGCACCTCAAATTTCTACTGTCATTCGGCCTGGAATTCTGCCTAGCCATATTCAAACCAGACTGTTACAAACACTTCATGGGTTTTGAAGGCCTAGCTAACAGATTGAAATCGCAACCACTGCGTCCCAACTTTTCATTTGCAGAAATAAAAAACAAAATAAAAGAAATTGTAATGGCATTTGCAACTCTTACAGTAAACGTAAAGTAGTTTCTCCTGTCATTTCTTGGTCTGATCTATCGCTAATATCTAACTTCCACAAAGAAAATTCTGTTTTCGTGTGCAGATCCGACAAGGGAAGAGGTGTTGCCATTCTGGACAAAAATCAGTATTATCAGAAAATGAATGCCATCCTCTCCGATACCACCAGTTCACTGTTTATGATTCGCATACCGATCCCTTCAAACTTACGCTTAAATTCATCGACAAAATTTATAGATTTCTTAAAAATTGTTAGACCAATGCATCATCACTGACTCGATTTACCGCTCACTTCACAACTCAGGTGCTTCCTCGGGCATCATGTACGGCCTTCCCAAAGTACACAAAGCCGAGGTCCCCTTACGACTAATTCTAGCTGCTTATAAAACCCCGTCCTATTCTCTTGCTAAGTTACTCGTTCCATTACTTGAACCTTTAACCACTAATCAGTTTAGTTTGCGCAACTCATATGAACTTCGTGACCGTATCAAAGACCTTCAATTGCCTCCCAACGCCCACTTATCCAGCTTCGATGTCACCTCTCTGTTCACCAACATCCCCGTAGACGAGACTATAGATATCGGGTGCAACAAAGTTTTTGACGGCACGGATCTATTCCACAACATGGACAAACCTATCTTTAGAACTTTCCTTAGTCTCGCCATCAAAGATTCCTTCCTCATGTTTAACAAGAGACTGTACAAACAAATAGATGGGGTCTCCATGGGTAGCCCGCTTAGTCCGCCGCTAGCAAATATCTTCCTATGCCATCATGAAACACTTTGGCTTAACGATTGCCCAAATGACTTCCAACCGATCCACTACAGTCGCTATGTAGATTACACCTTCCTAATATATAGGAATCAAGCAGATCCTGATTTATTGCTGGATTATCTAAATAGTAAACATCAAAATATCAAGTTCACTGCCGAAAACCAGTCAGATAATTCTTTAGCTTTCTTAGACGTTTTAGTAACAACCACGACCCAACGCTTGTCACTGGAATTTTTAGAAAGTCCACGTTCTCAGGTTTTGGGACAAGCTTTTTCAGTCATTGCTACGATCAAATTACAATAAATCTATAAAAACTCTACTATTTCGAGCATACAATTTGTCCTCCTCCTACCTTACCTTCTCAAACGAAGTTGACTATCTCCGAACTTTCTTGAAAAATAACGGTTACCCGGGCCATCTTCTGGACCACTACTGCAAATTGTTCCTAGAGAAACTGTTCGATTCCGGCATTAGCAAACCGTCTGTCCCTAAATTAGACTTCTTTCATTCGCTTCCGTACTACAACAAAGCCTCTTTTAGTGCAGCAAACGCATTGAAAACATTCCTCTTTGAAGCTTACCCGCATATAAACTTTATATTTTCGTACAAAAAAAAAACACATTTACCATAGGGCCCTACTATAAATTTAAAGACAAATCACCCACACCGCTCCTGTGAAGTGTTATCTAGCGCTTCAAATGCAGTGGATGCAATGCCTCGTGCATTGGTAGCACTGGACAACATTTCAAAGCCCGCATTGACCAACATTTAGGTGTATCCAGCCGAACCGGTCTACCACTTGCAAAACCCTCGCGTTTAGCTCCCCGCCTGCATGCTGAGCTAAACGACCATCCCATCATCAAAAGTGATTTCTCAATCATTGACTCTTCTAATCCAATAGAACTCACAACATTAGAATCCCTTTATGTCCATAGAACAAGACCTAGCCTTAACATTATGACCTCAGCTGTACCTCTTCACACTATCCCCGACTAACTAGCTCCACCACTGCTGACTGCACAGGAGCTGACACCCGGCTCCTTCTCACAGCTCTGTTCATTCACTTTTTAGACTATAGCCCATGAGCGAAATTTTTCCTCCGACTGTACAGGTTCTTTTCTCTCCGCCCTAGAATCGCTATCACTATATATCCAACAAAACCTAGCCTCAATATAATGACTACAGCTGTATCACTCGTCACAACCCATGACTGACACTTTTTCCTCCGGTTGTACTTGCCCGTGTCCTCCGCTTCCCTTACCGTCCGACGCTTATATAAGAACCCCATAGCGCACCATGGTCATTCGCCCTTTAGGTCCGACCCTGTAACACATGTCAAACTTAGGTCATCTAAAATAAATTCTGTTAGGCATCCTTTGTAGTTTTTATTTAAAATTTGTGATGATGGGAAAACATTCCCGAAACGTTCAATTTTAGTTAGGTCTAGTTTGCTGTCGACTTTCTCTTCATTGTTTGTAATTTTACTATTATATTTACTTCTGAGTTTCAAAGTATTTTGTGCTATGTGAACCTCTTGAAATCTTTGCGTACAGTTGATTTGTCATGCGTTAAGTCGGATGAAGCGCTGCAGATAAAAAGTGCAGGAGCTAGGTAAGCCAATGTTCATTAGACAAGGTGCATAACGTTTAGACAAGGTGCACGTCTCAGTCTACGGTGAGTGCTTTAGCTAAGACAAAGTGTGATAGGTATAGGTAATATGAGGTGCGTTCGGTAAGATGATGTGATTCGGGTTACATGAGGTGCGGTATATTCAATGCGGCGTGCTGAGATAGAGAGGTGCGTAATTTATGGTTGACGAGGTGTATTGAAATAGACAAACTTTGTCGGAGTAGACGAGATGCGTTACTGTAGACGAGGTGAGTTACGGCATAAAAAGGCAAAAAGGTGTGATATACTGTAGACTAAGTAGGCGCGTACGTTTTTGTAAGCAAGGTATGTTAAAGTAGGCAGTCTGTCAGAATAGACAAGAGTCGTTCAATAGCCTAAGTAGAATAAGAGAGGAGTATCTTAGAATGGATGAAGTGCATTAATGCGGATGTTCACAAGAGACTTTTTTATTGGGGGGAGGGGCGCGTCATCCGCCGAATCCGACTACGTTACCGTGACTGTGACTGCACTTTGACGTATTTGACTAAAGCGCTAAAAACGGATTGCAAAATCTTTATAAATTTTAACTCATACAGTAGCTTCTTGGAGAAAAAGCCGAAGGTTTCCCACTGCCTGTGACTATAGTGTAATAATTTACAAGTTTGAGATTGCCTTCAGTTCTTTGGGCAAATTTTATAATGTGCAAGATAAAGTCGTGGCTGCGACATGGTAACCGGAATAAGCGAGTCTGCTCTTTGTTAACAACGCTGACGAAAGTCGCACCTGGTCACACGACTTCAGGGTGGATGTCTGAGACTCCTCAATGGTCGCACGTCAAATAAAGTGCATTAGGTTTACACTAAAATGGTATATAATAGCGTTGCTTAGGGTCGTTGCACCCGGAAAAGAGAAACAACTGATGACCGTGGAATTTCCGTTGGTCCCGCTAGTTATGCTACATTACGACAAATATAATTTGTGAAAAACATAGTATCATTCTGTTATGACATTCATTTGTATATCATAGACCACGCCATATACTGACTGGACACTGGTCCCTAAGGCAGATTTCAGTCCCGCAACTGGGCCTGACTGCACGGTGCCGCAGACGCATTTTTTATTGTTCTACCATTACTTTTTCATACTTTGTGTAGGATATTTCACTCATTTCTTTTACATTCAGTAATGACTTGCAAACCTGTACATGATTCTAAAAGTTCTATACGCAAGAAATGCACAAAAAAAATATTAGGGCTTGGAGTGTAATTACGCCGAGCAACTCTTTATGTATGACGTCCTTTGATATTTGCAGTGAACTAATTTCGCAATAGTTAATGAAATAAACAGTTTCACGTTGTAGAAAAGAAGATTCTCAAATTCGTGGTATGCTCGATTTGTTGTGCAAAGCCAAGTAAACAGCTGGTGAAAATGTTAAAGAAATTTATTCGGTAGCTAAGCACCTTGCAGCCATCAAGTGATGTGGCCCGGCCAGAAGTGAAGTGATGAAGCACTGGCCGACGGGAACTGATCTAGCATTGGAAGCAGTGAAGTGACCTAGTGTTGGAAGCAGTGAAGTGATATAACATTGGCAGCAGTGGCGTGCAGAGGTTGACATCTCCGATTATGTTCCAATGTTACGATAGCAAAATCGATGGTATGATGGCCATCGCCATCGTACTTATCGATAGTTCTTACGATGGCGATGGTACTTCCATCGTTCCATCGGAATCGGATCCAAAATTCACCAATTTTTATCGGCAATGACCTTCGATGAAATAAATGTCAGCGATGGCCATCGTAGGGTGCCACAATCGGCGATGGACCATCGCATTAACACATTTTAAAAGTGCAAACATATCAGACCACAAATATCGAATGAAAACAGCATCTCTAATAACCTTGGCCTGCGTGTGATTTTTAACCCAGTAATACTATTCCTAGCTGATAAAAAAAAGGTCTGGGACGAGTGCAACTGTGGTTCACATTAGCTAACAATAATGTTTCCCAAGAATTTTCGCAAAAAATTTCCCGAAAAAATCATCTGTTAGCTTTGTTTATCTAAACGCTCCAATTGCAGTAAAATTTACCCCCCACCTCTAGCAATAGCAACATTTAATTGCTTCTAACACTCCGGCAGCTTCTTTCGAACTCCGATGGGGTTTTTCAAAATTTGTTCGATGTTTTAGGCTGCAAATGAAACTGATGTGACATAATAATCATTTGATTTCACTGAGTAGTATGACGTGTCCTAACTTTCACTGCTTGCTTGGAAATATTAGAAAACTTCAGTGCACAGCTCCTATAGGAGCGTCTCCCTACACGGGAGGAGCGAAGCAAGCCGTTAGGCTGATATATTCATAAATTTTAGGGCTGACATACAATAGCTGAAAACAAAACATCTTCACACATTTTACACTGCATACCAGAAAAAAATTGTTCATGAATCCTAACTATCTATTCGAATAACTTTCTCAAGCAAATGTTTGAATTTTTGCGTAAGCACAGCTTTAAAAGTATGGTAGTCGGCGCTCCATTCCCACCACCTGTCAGCTGTCCGACATTCATTTGCAGCCTTCGCTTTGTGAAAGAATCGATGTAAACATTTTCTGTATTCAAATTGATTTTTATTCATTATCTCCTTCTTTTTCGAAGTGTAATGCCTCGTAAGGTTTCAAAAGCAATGGAACACCCAAAACAGAAGCGGTCAGCTGATTCCTCATTGTATTAATTTCGCATTTCAATTTTTCATGCAACAAACGCTGTGATTGGTCGATGTTGGCCAAAGGAGGAGTTTAAGCATTTCGACTCAGAATAACCTAATTTCAGGATCAGTGCCTCTGAAATTGCTTGATGCATTGCAAATTTGGTGGACTTAAGTTGCCCTCAGAAAAAGGCTATTTAAGCAGTTTAAGGAAGAAATTTTTCCTTAAACTGCTTAAATGGGAACTTCAACGTCAAATATCTCGAAAACTAAGCATTTGCGAGCAAATTGGTATTCAAGTAAAGTGTGTTTAAATGGGTCATTTTGCCTGTATAACACCTTAAAATGTTAAGATTCTATTTTGGACCTAAAGCAAAATTTCACCCAATAATGAAGCACTGGGCGCCATGAAGTGATGTAGAGCTTACAGCCGTAAAGTGATATTACATAAACAACCGTGAAGTTGTTGTGACCACTTCACCAAGGCAAAAAACAGCAAGTATTATGGCGCTTTATTCGCAGAAAATATGCAAAGAAATTTAACAGCGGTACAGGGAGCGTTCGTTTCCAATCTCTGTCTCTAGGTTCCGATGACTCTACCTGTCACATGATTATTCTCTCCCTACATGTACGGACAGTAATCTTAGAAGTTCGGAATGTAGACCTGCGCGATACAACAGAGAATGACGATTACGTATTTAGCAACTAAAGCATTAGTGCGACACTGCAACAATAGCTATATTGGTTTTGCTGAACTTCTTTGCTGCTATTCGTGACCATTACAAAGTGATGTAGCTTTGACAGATGTTGAGTGATAAGACATTCGCTGCCCTGAAATGATGTAATGTAGGCCACTGTCAAGTGATTTAACTTCAGCAACCATGATGTGATTCAACTTAGGCAACAAAAAAAAATGATGCAATATAGGGAACCATGAAGTGATATAACGTAGGTAACCACATAGTGTTGTAATATACCTAGGCAGTTATGTGAAATGTTCTTGAAAATCACGATGCACAGCTAGAATGTTTTAGTAATGAAGGGTTGTATCGGCCATGAATTGTTATGTTTTAATATCATTTACCAGCTGTATTGGCATCTTTAGCTCATAGTTAAACATGTATGTTTAGTTCATTGGTAGGTACCAATGTTGTATTACTGCGGTTTTAATACTTTTTTGAACATTACTGAGTTTGCTTAACATCACTTTTGTTGCGGCTATTGGGTTGAAGTCAACCGTATGCTCTACATACATCAATGCCTGAGGTTGTTGCTTCAAACCCATCATTAAAAAAACTTTCTATTGCATCAGGTATTATAGTACATTACGTGCAGTATCTACGAGTCAATTTTTTCTAAAAAAAAGTAATATGCCTTGAAATAATGATAAATTTCCAATTTTTTCTTTGTCTCCGAAGGTATAATTCACTTAGCCTACTGAAGATATAAGATTGTGAATTGAGATTCCCTGCTCAAGAACGCATTCTTTTTAGTACGATGAAGAAATCAATCTTTTTTGAGGTCTCTGTGATTATTTGAGCCCATTTTATTAACACTTACGTAAATCCAGTGTCCAGTCAATGTATGGTGAGGTCTATGATCATTCATAATTGACGATAATAAATGAATGCCTATAAGTTATGAATATTGTTTAATATCAACCAATAAACTATCGAACGTAAATTCAGCATAGGTTGAAAGAAAAACACTCACGCGGTCTAATTTTCTATTCAAATTTATTTTTGCTAATAATATCGACACGTTGTTTCCGAGGCCTGAATTTAGCCAAGTTACTAGTCGGACTTTAAGTAGTAATATACATAATTTTTCTAAAAATCCTTTTTATCTATATACAGTGCATTTTATAATTGCCATGTTTTATTACACATTTCAACAAGCGTCCTTCACTTCTGGTGAACAAGTCTTATAACGCAGTCCAGAGATGGGTCTGATGTCATTTTTTGGACATCCGCAGATGCTGTTCTTTAAGCGGAATTTACAGTTCTGACATCCACGGATGCGTATGCAATAGCTGATGTTACCATCTCGACATCCACGGATGCAGATGCGGATGTTCAAAAGAGGTGCGGATGTTCCGCGGATGCAAATGCCGATATTCACCCCATACAAACACGCACATAACCTCTCACGGCGGCACTTTGTACAACACATAGGAAGAAAACTTAGATGGTGCTTCGTTGGCTGGGACAGCGTTTACACACACACACACACACACCCTCCAACTGATAATCTGTAGTTTTCAGCACTGTGGATAAGTTTAGTGTACAGTGATAAACCTGCACATCCGTACCTCCTTTGCTGCGGATCTTTAGCGGATTTTACAGTTCTGACATAAGCGGAGGCGGATGTTAACCATCTTAGCATCCGCGGATGCAGATGCAGCTGCGGATGCCAATAAAGGTGCGGATGATCCGAAGATGCGAATATTCGCCCCCTCACTTACGCAGTCGGAGTTATACTGAAATATATAACTATATACATGGTTAAAACTGTAAATATGGGAAAATAATGACTTGCTGTGAATCATATATATTTCGACAGAAACATACCTTAATTACGACAGGAGCGAAATGTATGAAAGTAAAATATTGTCATGTTTGCTGTGTATCAGTGTCTTGGCTTCATCTTCATACCTCTTCTAAAACTACACAGTTGGCTTGGACGTGCCGAGCGAAGGTTACATAAGCGTTGGTAAGGCACTTTCGCGACTACGCCTGGGCACAAAACTTTAGAAAGCTACAAAGATTCCGTTGGGAGATATCCGAGTATAGCAACTGATAAAAGATGCAGACACGCAGGCGCAAGAGGCCGTTCGCTGCATGATGACACAGAAAATACAAAAGCCGACAAGCACTCCAAGAGACACTCTTGGGCTGTCTGCACCAGGCAAAACTCGTTACGAAATCAGTTAAATGGCAATAGCTTCAAAAGGATAAGCACAAAAATCGTCCAATTCTGCTGGCCCAAATGTTGTCACAGAAAGTGGAGTAAAAGCAAATTTAATGCGCGATAAGAGCAGTTGAGTGGAGCAACGCTGGTCGCCAGCCAGTGTTACAGTGCTTTTCTTTGCCCAAATTATATTAGTTCTAACATTTTAACTGCAATTATTTTATGGCATGAGGGCACTGCGATTAAACGCTACACATGCGGCGGCTGTGACATCGCGAAAAAATTAAGGAAGACCTGCACGATGTCGTGAACGGTTTTGAAAGCTCACGGGTGTTGTTAAGAGGATTATCTCTTTCACACCATGTGTCTTGTGATCATTATCTGCCGATGAAATGTTATAAAAAACGTATTTTTTCCTAATGTGTCATATACAGTAGAACTTCCAATTCATGTGACCTCATAATTCACTCCCCTCCCAAATCATGCTGTACTGCTGGACCTACTTACTCTTAGTTATTCGCGTCAATATTTGGGTGGCAATCGCGTAAATTAGGAACTTCTTGCCTACTATATGAATTTGAATCGCATAATTAATTAAATATTTGCTGTCACTCTGTGGTACATCATTAATTTGATGAAACAGAAGCACGAGCATGATAAATATTCTATTCTAGATTTTTCACTGCACTCTAAAACTATTCACGAAAACAATAATTAGTAAATAATTCGTAGTATTTTGTTTTCTTCACACGAACAGAGAAATTGCAAGAAGCAAAGTCCTCCAGTTGAAAACTTTTTTTTTTTTAATGTGATCAAGCTTCTTGTTTTGCAGTGAAAAGTATAATAACGTAGCAACGGTCGAAGGCTTGGCTTAGATATATTTTTCTACATAAATGATTTTTTCTTTCAATAAGCGAAAAGGTGAATGAGAAGCCGCCAAACTCCCAAGTTTTGAATATTTATTCTACATGATCGAACAAAAGTAAAAGTTAATATTCACTACGTAATACAGTTGTATAATGTTGTCCTCAGCCTAAACAAACTGTTAGCATAACAAGATTTTTCTTCATTCAGCAATATGAACATTAGATTCCCTCGGGTTCATTCTGTCGCAGCTGAGATAACTTGGGTTTCCGGCGACTTATGCCCAACAACTTTTGCCGTATAAAAACTTAGGCCCTCACATTGCCCTGCAGGTGGGCTATTAAGTTTCAATAAGGAAAAAATGCAGAAAAGTTTTCCCATTTCCAGATGTTGGGTGCAGTGATGGAAGTGAAAATTGCATGATGTTCCACGGAGAAAGTGTCTCCTGCACAGCCCACGGTATTTCTTGCGTGCATGGATACATGCCAAGAGACTTCCCTATGTGTCGCCTTCCCTGAAACGTACTGTGCCACCCACTGGTCTATCTTCTACATTGTCTACAACATGGCATCCACCCTGCTGACCTCACATCTAAACTCTACTTTTTCCCCTGGCTCCCATAAATCTTGTATCCCGCTCTACCACCCTAAATTCTTCCAAATCTCGGCAGCCCCGCAATCTACCGCTGTCGAGGAGCTGTCGTTAAGTAGATGTAGATGAGGCGGAGATGGAAATGGACGAGGCAGAAGTAGGTCAGACTGAGAGGCGCCGCAAGGATCGGGTAGACGCGGCTCTGGGGTAAAGAGCAGCAGAGGATCTACCTCTGCGCTAGAAGCAAAGCATGAAGAAAGCGTGATTATCAGAACAAAACTGTATTAAAGTAAGAAGCTATTTTGTTGGAAAATACTATCATTTACAGAATAATTGCTTCAGTTTTTTTTTTTTCATTACAGTTACGCTATGCGGCAACAAATGCCGTCATTAGGCGCTGACGTTCTGAATCGCTCTAAAAACAGCGTTAGTAAATATTACGACACTTAAGAAAATATCCTTGTGGTCTGATAGTGAAATAAGATGTTGTAGACGACTCCTTTACAGTACTCCATTAAATATGATGATTGGTGAGGGTTTCCTTGGGAACACAGAGAATCCAAATGGAAACCAATGTTTCTCTGCTGCATCGGCAGGAACTGAAGGATTCTGTAAGGTTCAATTTGCAGCTCAAAAGGATAATATCAAGACCCAAAAGGAAAAACTTAAAACGGCCTAAATCAACCTACAGAATAATAAGTCAGCTATAAACTGTAAGAATTTAGGAACCTGCCTAAACGTTGAAAGATTTTTATAAGTTTTCGGCAGTTATACATATCTTTGAAGCTTTGGTAATGCATAACTTTCTGTCTCTCTATTCATAACGTGGCGATTGAAGCCAGAGAAAGTTAATGTCAGCCTTAGCAGGTTTGTTACAAAATGGCTTTAAGGTTAAAACCCGGACGTTATGTTCCCTTTATTGCTAAATCAATGACGTATATTTGCATTATATTTTTACTGACAGTCACAACATTATTAGTATATATTGGAAAAACGTGGGCCAGCTAAACGAAATTTCTTCCCACGCTGGATCAACACCCACGATTGCAAAATAAATTGTAAGAAAAAACACTAAACAGTTTTAAGACAGGAAGTACAGCGCGTTAAAACGAAGGAAGATCTTTGAATGAGCACTGCCGGATCAAGCCCCTCTCGTAGGGGAGGGGGCATTCGCCTCG
>LQNS02278002.1:356913-367306 GCA_001587735.2 Parhyale hawaiensis
AGACTGCGAAATTTAAACACTTACTGGACGCATGCTTACTGAAAGTGCCAGATAAACCTGCTGTAAGCGGCTACGTGAACTGTGGGGATAACTCGCTGTTAGCCACCCCGCTGGTCATGGACTGCAACATCACCTCTGCACAAGATGCGCGGCATGCGTTACGTCGCCTGGACCTCGTCCGAAGTATCATCAAAGGTATCAAAGGATTCAAATTATCTTTCATTGAAGGACATGCTACAGTTAGTTATTAAGATGACCAATAACTTGTTCAATCCACGAATGTACTGCGCAATACTTATATATGTGCCTGAACTAAAAATGTTATAGTTGAACCTTTTTGTTCCCTCGCCCCCCTTAAAGATATATTTTTTGCTTCGAGCCCTCGTTAGTGTTTATAAATAAATATGGCGCTTACAGCCATGAGCATATTTATTTGCACTGTACAGTGAAACACACAAATTGTTCTTAAAATCAAGTGTAGGAGGTTGGAATGGAAGTCAATTACATACAATCATACGTATTTTCACATGTTCTTTCCAATGCAGCTAGCAGAATTTTGAAAATCGCTATAATAAGAGAGAAGTGACTAGAAGTGTGAATATTGCAGAATTAAAATTATTCTGCTTTGAAGTCTTCCCATACATATATTTATTGTCAAAACTGTGCATTCAAATTGTTCCATACTAATTTTGGTTTTATTCCATGTCAGATAATTGTTATAGTATATTTTCATAGAAATAAGAGATTATTGTGATGGTGAAGGTTAAAGAACTCAGTGAAGACCTCCGAAGAAGTGTTGTAGTTTGTCATGTTAGGGGCAAGGCTATGACAAGATTTTTAAACATTCCAAAGTCAATGGTTCCCGCTATTATAAAGAAACATGCCCAACAAGGTCATGTCAATAACTAGATAGAAGGGGAGAGAAAAAGGGTTTTGTCCGAGAGAGCGGAGCGAAAAATTGTTAGATATCTCAACCATAACCCAAGGGCCACTACAGAGGACGCTGCAGATGCTCTGTGTGACGCTGGAGCTTATGTAAATCGACACACAGTTGGAAGGGTTTTGAAAAGAGCTGGATTGAAATCTTGTCGTCCGAGAAAGATCCCATTACTCAAGTCTGTACATCTTGAAGTATGGGTGGAGTTTGCAAACGTCATATTGACAAGGTTTTAAATGGTGGAAGCAAGTTTAATGATCGGACGAAACAAAAGTCGAGCTCTTTGGGCATGATAGTTTTTCACATGAGTACAGGAAATTTAACGAAGCCTTTTGTCCAAAAACACTGTACTAACAGTGAAGCACGGTTGCGAAGGTTTGATGTTTGGGAATGTTTTGCTGCTACTGGACCAGGACGCCTTGTTAAGGTCAACGGTATTATGGAAAAAGATTGTATAGAAATTTTGAATGATAACTTGAAGGAATCAGCGAAGGAATTGTCGCTCGGTCGACGTTTGTGCTCTGTGAAGGACAATGACACGAAGCATTCAGCTAATTTGACTAGGGAGTGGCTGGAAAGAGTGACACATGTATTAATGTTTTGGTGGTCCTCGTAGAGCCCAGATCTAAATCCAATAGAGAATCAGTGAAGAATATTAAAGTTGGGAGCATAGACCACACCACACATTGACTGGACACTGAAATCGGGCCTCTCGCAATTGGGCCTGGAGGCCGATTTAAGTAAGTGTTAATAAAATGAATTCTAATAATCACAGATACCTAAACGAAGATTAATTTCTGCGTCGTAACGTGAGGAATGTGTTGTAGAGCAGGGAATCTGAATTCACAATCATATATCTTCAGTAGGCGATATATATCATATCTTCGGACGCCAAGAATAATTGAAAATTCATCACAATTTTTTTAGAATATTAAAATTTTATTGAAAAAATTAGCGCAAAGGTACTACATGCAACGTACTTTAATATTAATACTACATACAATTGAGTTATTCTCCAATGACGGATTTAAAGCAATAACCTGTGAAATTGATGTATGGAGAGCTTTCGGGAAAGCTCATCCCTATAGCCGCAAGGAACGGACGGTTACGAAATCCCAGTCATACTGAAAAACCTGATTAAGACCACAGTAATACTAAAGACTAAAGCCACATTAGAAGCCATGAACTAAAATGCATAATTAATCATGAGATAAATTTACAAGGACAGCCATTAAAGCACATTAAATTGACACTTGGTGCTGATATAATTCTTCATCACCCGAACCATCTACAGTTGCACCATGTCATTTCACATTACTACCTAGGAATACTACGCCACTTTGTGATTGCCAACGTTACATTACTTGATGGTGGCCTATGTTACATCACTTAATGGTTACCTAAGTTGAATCACGTTCATCGTTGCGTGAGTTGAATCATTCCATGGCTGCCTAAGTTGAATGGCATCATGGTTGTTCTCTACACTGCATCACGTCACGGTTGTCTGAGTTATATAACTTCATGTTGTATATGTTACTGGTACATCTCATCATTGTTGCCTACATTATATTCATGATATAATGGATTACATACCACGTTTAATGACTTCATGGTTGCCTGCATTACATAATTTAGTGGACTATTTTGCATCTCTTCATAGTTGCCAACATTACACAATGTAATAAATGACTATGTTACATCACTTCGTAGCTGACTCTATTACACATATGATTTAATAGATGAAAATGTAACTTTACTACATGGTTGCCGGAGTTAAAATATTCCATGGTGGCCTACATTACATCACTTCACAACAGCCAATGTTAGATGACTTCACAACTGCCAATGGTAAATCACTTTACGACGGGCAATGCTACATTACTTCACAGCTGCCAATGCTACATCACTCTACGCCTGCCAATGCTACATCATTTCGCTGTTCAAAATGCTAGATCATTTCACGGCTACAAATGCTGTATCACTTCACGGTTACCAATGCTGTATCGCTTCACGGCTACCATTGTTGTATCACTTCACGGCTACCATTGTTGTATCACTTCACGGCTACCATTGCTGTATCACTTCACGGCTACCAATGCTGTATTACTTCACGGCTATCAATGTTGTATCACTTCGCGGCTACCAATGTTGTATCACTTCACGGCTACCAATGCTGTATCACTTCACGGCTACCAATGCTATATCACTTCACGGCTACCAATGCTGTATCACTTCACGGCTAACAATGCTGTATCACTTCACGGCCACGAGCTACCAATGTTGTATCACTTCGCTGCTACCAATGCTGTATCACTTCACGGCTACCAATGTTGTATCACTTCACGGCTACCAATGCTATATCACTTCACGGCTAACAATGCTGTATCACTTCACGACTACAGGCTACCAATGCTGTATCACTTCACTGCTACCAATGCTCAATGATACACCACTTTATGGAGGCCAGTAATTCATCATTCAAATCACTTCACCGCCGCCAATGTTTTATCACTTCACTGATTCCAATGCTAGATCACTTCATGGCAGCCAGTGCTTCATCACTTCATGTTTGCAAATTCCTCTGGCTCACCCTTCAGCTCTGCTGTCTGTTCTGATCATCTCGCTTTGCCCGTATATCAAATAAATTTCATTAACATTTTCATTAGCTGTTTACTTGGCATTTCAAATCAAGCATACCACTTTGAGAAGCTCATGTTCTACAAAATGAGACTGTTTATTTCACAAGCTATTGTAAAATAGTTTTACTTCACTGCATACATCAAATGGTGTCATAAACAGTTGCTCTACGTAATTACACTTCAAGCCTTAATATTTTTGTGGATTTGCTGCGTATAGAAGTCTTAGAAGTATCTACAGGTTTGCCAGTCATCACAGAATGCTAAAGAATTAAGTCAAATAGCTAAACAAAGTACGAAAAAGTAATGGGAGAACATGTAAAAATGCGTCTGTGGCACCGTGCAGTCAGGCCCAATTACAGGACCGAAATCTGCCCTACGCGCCAGTGTCCAGTCAATGTATAGTGAGGTCTATGTTGGCAGTAATAGAGAAAAAAAAATAACAACGAACCTCACTCAGTTAGAGGAAATTTGTGCGAAAGAGTGGAGTAACATTTCTACTGTAGAGTGCTTCAAGTTGGTGGAAATTATATAACAAAAGACTGTAGCAAGTACTTGAGGCTAAAGTTCATACAATCAATCAATAATTTCAAACTTGTGAATTTTGAAATTTGATTTATAACTTCTTTATTACTTAATTCTGGGAATCCGATTGATGCATCGGAGAGAACAGGTGAAAATACATATGACTGCATGCAGTTGACTTTCATTCCAAACTCCTGCACATGATTTTCAGAACATGTGCGTTTTACTGCACCGTGTCAATATACTCATGACTTTAGGCTAAGGCAGAAAGAAATTACTGAAAAAATGAAGCTTTACTACGGAGGCTCGCCCCCTCCCCCCCTCTTGGATTCCGTTCACCCCCCCCCCTCTCCAGGTTTAGAACCACAGATGAAGAAAGTGAGAGTGCAATTTTTTTGTAGTGAGAGGTATAGAATAGAGACAAAAATTCCGCATTTATATTACTTGATCTGTATTCGGCTTAAAGCCACTCCACATTGCCAAGTAGTCATTTCTAGGTGTAAACAAACTTGACACCATTATATATTTGCTAATGTATTATATTTTACCCTTAAATAACGATGCCAAATGAGAGACACTATCTTAGAATTCAACTCAGACAAGAGCTGATGTTTTCAAAGCCATTTACGTACTTCGCTGCTAATTTAAGAAGATGCTGCCGCGGCAAGCGTACTGCAGCAGGAATTTGACCTAGCACCTAGCCTCGACCTTGTCAAGGCTGAAGACATACTAAACTGAGCGGCGCACGAGCAGCAGTGCTCAACTGAGGTTTTTAGAATATCCCAAGTTCCTGCCCCAAAATTTCCCACGATTAAAGGAAAAATCCCAAGGTATGCCTTAGTTACAAAATATTGAAGAAATAAAATACTGACGTTGTTTTAATCATGATTTTCCTTTTCATCAATGTCTACAAATCAGTGACAACGTTGTTGACCTCTTTCTCCAAATGTCTGCAGCAGCGCATAAACTACGTCTTCTCTATCAGTGTCAAATGAACGGACCACAACTCCCAAAATTTGTTCGGCGAAGAATCCAGCTCAAATCAAGTCACTCTTTGCTACTTGAGGCATCTTTTTGTGACCACTGCGTGGATGATTCCCCTTGATCGTGTATAATTCGAGCATTTTTGTGACCGCATTTTAACGTGATCGTGATAGCCATCAACCGTGATCAGTGGTGAGAATTGATTGCAGCGTGATTTCCTCCCTAGGCTAATCATGAGTGATCAAAGAGTGATTCCAGCAGTTAGACAAATAAAAATTCAAAATTTGAAATACAAGGTCGTAATATTTTCTTATATTTAGGGATAAATTAAATAATGTTATGATGATAATTTGTAATAATGACTTCCAGATTTGTAGTTTCCTTAGCTTTATGTCTGTGTATGTTCAAAATGCTTTAAACACTGCTAGTTCAGTTATGCATTGGCTTAAAATAAATAAAGGCTCATAAGCAATCCATCATCTACCACTTCCGGAAAAATACGATAAAAATATATTTTTCGAAAATTGACATGGCGTCTCTGGTTTGTTTACAAAATCGCTCACCGTTCTTGTGTTTTTCAGTGATCACGATGCTCATGATCACGGTGATTCTGATCACGAGCGTGGCCACAAAAAGACGCCTTTGTTCTGAGCGTCCCGGCTGCAGTTTATCCAGAAGCTGAGTGATATCCATAGATGATTGAGCGCTTTGAAAGTTTGTTTTATGCTTCACCGATTGTTTGTGATTCAGTAGTGCCGACTAATTCTTGTTTTTTAAATGTGAATTTGCAGTCCTTACGATAACGGCCCATTTAAATTATTTGTCCTATTCAAGCCAGTTTGCAAATTCACGATCAGCTAGCCACTCAGCGTTAATTGTTTGGTTGTACCCCTCATTTTTTTTTTTTCGGAGGCGATTTTATTATAAAGGGCTAACGAAGATGTAATCAATTCACTGTTAAATATGCTTGCCACAGCCTTATAGTGCCAGGCTGCCTGCACACAACGCGGCGATATCAATAGAGCAACTGGGGCGCAAACTGATTCCCTTTTTACACAAAGTGGGAACGCAACGAAACGAGAACTGTACGATGAACGAAGCATGAGCTGCAAAGTGGATTTTCTTCTGAAATTGTTTCCACGTACTTATTATCAAATCTTATACCAAGTATTTGCATGATTTTAGATTAAAAGCACTCTTCATGCTGAAAAATGTTGATATTTTGATCCGATCAAGTAATGTTTGGGCTGCATAGAGCTACCACTCGCGTACAGTCCTGGATGCCTAAGCGGGTGAGCCAAACCTTGGCTGAACGTAAACAGATCGAGTGAGGTACTCGCATCACACTCCATTGCCAGATGTAATGCGGTCGTGTGTACTGTCTGCGTTCAGCGAATGTCCCTGTAGCAATACATGCTATGTCATAAGCCTTAATTTTCTCTGTGAAGAAGCGTCACAGTCCGTAAAGGTTTTAAATGCTCACCGTAAAGAAAAAATGCACGTATATTTATCACGGTGTAAAAATCCCAAGATTTCGACAAGTTTGAAAGAAAATTCCCAAGCCCAAGCTCATCGTCGAAATCCCAAGATCTTGGGAAAATTCCCAAGCAGTGGGAGCCCTGACGAGCAGACTGAGCGGATTTCGTAGTGACTCTCATTGTAAATTTAGGAGATTATTTATTCTCTGTTAGTTCATTTTGTTTTACAGTATGATGTCTCCAATACAAGCTGGAAGAACAAATGCATGTGAGCTCATAATGCTAAAGAGAATATTCTTTTATTCTCACGATGTGGTGAAGAAACTAGCGAAAAAATGAGATTGAGCCCCACAGCTTGATCTGGACTAGTCCTAATGCCTGGGAGATAAGATAGTTCGATATTATTTGAATGTATATTCTCTTATATTCCCGCGGGGTTAGGCTATTATACAGTGTCGCTGTTGGAACGTCCTAAAAATGTCTAAAAGATGAAACAATTCATCACCGAAGCCCGAAAAAACATCACGCAAATATGCATGTCTGCTCGAAGAAATGTGCCCGGAGATAGTAAATTTTCATTTTACTGAAATCACTTTAGAGAAAAATGACTACAGTTATCTTCTTCTTCTTCTTCGTCTGAAGAGCAGTGAACTTATGAGAAAGAGATGTCTTTAATACTCATTCAATTTTTGAATAATGTCATACCTGCTAGCGTCTTCTGTGTAACGGCATAGTGCTATTTTGTGTACGCTGAGTGAGATTTTAAATCAGATCAGCCTTTTACTAAAGCATCAAATGTAATTCGGCTACGAGCAAATTCTTCTTGATAGTCCGACTGTATAGTAAACAACAAACGTTGCAAAACGTCCTATCGTTCCAGCGTTAAATATTCTACTATTAACTTCAATTAGTTTCTCATCTTCAAGAGCTACCGCAGGGCGTCCAAGACAAAGCTCTAACATTGTGACAACGAATATTAGAGTAATGTATGTTGAAATCTTCCTCCTTTCTGAAAACTCTTAATTATTAAGTCTTCTGAACGATGAACTTTTGCTGCCAAGTTTCTTTTCAGATTCATTTATCTGTCAGATATGGGGAAGGGAACCCGTTTTGTACTAATTGACTAAAAAGATGAAGTCCGTCAGTCAGTCCTGTGATACTATTTCACTGAGTTTCAAGTAATGCTGTCCTTTCTATGACCTATTTGCAACAACTACAAGCTGCTGCGTAACTTTTTGCGCCCAGCTCTCATGAAATGGATCTTCGCTTGCCTCCTCGCTGTTGCCTGGAAGCTAAACAACAGCAGCCGGCGCTGTGATGCCGAGGAGCTAATAAGAGCAGTTTTACTGCTGAACAGAAGTCCCGGCCGCAATTAAGAGAGCCTCGCTACAATCAATGAACTCAGACACACTGGGGCCGAAGAGAGATGCAACTGGGCTGATGCTGTCGCTATGGAATGTAGGAAAGGAAATGTAAATCTCAGTGAGTTTCAAAGATAGGGATGATGTGTCTGCCATTTCCAGAGAAAGTTGAAATAATTGATCCACAACACATAAACCTGATGCAGTTCTAAATAGAAATGTTTTATATACTTAAAGGGACTTAAAGACAGATGCATGATTTATGAGAAGACTCCAAAATAGTGAAACCAGTTTCTCCCTATGAGTGGGACCTAGGTCCATTGAAAGTCACATGAGGGATGTGTAACGTCAACTCAACTGCATCATCAGTGTTAGTGAAGCCACTGTTCCTCAAACAATAATAAGAGACACGCGAGTAAACGGTGCTCCCAGCTTTAAAACTAGCGAGTCCGCTGGCTTTTGTGAGGGTGCCGGCCCACAAAAGCAGTTCAGCGAGAAGCTGGCAGGCAGTTTTTGAGAAGAGCGGCAATGCGTTGGAGCGCACACACCGAACAGCCGCAGTTGAGCAGGCAGCGGCAGTTCAGAGCAGCCAGCCTCTGGCGGCAGGCGGTGCGACCGATTCCCGCTCAAATTACTGCTGGTGCCCTGCCAGACATGCGATCAGAGTGTACCAAGACGTTGATCGTAGAGGTTGTGCGTCAGAAGCGCAGTGCTGCACAGTGTTGCCAAATGAAATTCGGACTTTCCTGCTAAATCGCTGCAAAAGAAAATTCTACCAGTATCTAATTACAAAGAAAGAGGGGAAAGATTTTGACTCCCCGATTTCTCGCTGAATTACAGTTCCAATGAAATTTCTTCATAAATGGGATATCAAGCTGCGCATTCTCTTCTGGAGCTATCGTCTTGTCATAGGAATCCATTAATCCAATGTCGTTGATGGCAGTTTGAAGTGTTTGTGACATTTGCTATGCCTCTTTAGGCCATATTTTACAGTAAAAATAGCTGAAAGCATATGCAGTTACATTTAGTTTCTAACCTTATTTTTCACGGCGTTCATGCTGCTGAATAACGTTGGGCTTCGACTTGGAGTGAGGCAAAATTAGTATTTTAAAGCAAATGCTGCCACATCCTTAAATGGGCTTCCTTTGGAACTACTATAAAATTTATTAAACAGCAGGTAGTGATACCATTAAATTAATCCAATAACGACCTAAATTTGTTATTGCCTATATTAGTAGTTAAATTTTTGTTGAAATAAGAATTTATAACATTCTCCACTACGTTTGCACACATAGTGGCATTAGTGCGATGCATCACTGCTTTACTATCGGGTTTGGTATTTTTGCACAAGTCGTCCAGATGATCACAGGAATTGAATGTTGCATAGCAGATAATATACATGGCTGACTAGACTTCCACCGTAGATGTCTTATATTAACAACGTATATAACTCGTAAAAGAAGTACTCTGACATAAACTTGCGGGTTTGTGCTTTTTGTTGAACTTCGCTCTATCTTTACTAATTGCGAGGCGAATGATATGCTGAATTACTAGATAAGTTTAACCGGCACTAAGAATAAGGATCATGTGCTGGATATGGCGTTGCACTGAATAGTTCCTGTACAGACAGTTGACGCGAAGGCGATAACTCACTCAACTCAATCTGTGTCGTAATGAACGAATTTAATACATGTTTGGTAAGGTCGACAGAGTTACAATTCCTCTTCAATGCTGCAATTATCAATTAAGGATAATTTTATCGCATTTGTACCTTACGTTGTGCCGTACTGGGAACTGAGATGCAAGCATTACCACAACTGGCTTGCGAGCCAAGCTGCAAGCCAAGCTTGCAAGCCGATCAGGTATGCTTGCAAGGCGTGTAGACTGGCTGCCAGCCACATTTTTGGCTTCCAGCTCATCAAGTGGGAACCGGCCTTAAGGATAATCTTTACTGTTTCTGAAAAGGAAAGGAAAGAAATGACCTGAAGAGGAGAACAACTCCTCCTCACGGCACAAAAAAGTAAAAACAAGCCTAACTAATAGACGATACGAAAGCAAAATAAATATAAAAAAACAGTCCACCACTGTAGCCACTGCTACTGGCGATTTTACAACCATCCACGCCGAAATATAAAAGCAATTAATCGTTGCTTGTTATTAGGCTTTACCTCTAGTTTATTATTAAAACGTAATTCTCAAACTTAAGCTGCTCAGTATATATGTGTGTGTAATATATAAACATTTAATAATCAAAACCTATAGACGAGTTACCAGAAAATCAAGATACAAAAATAATGACCGTTAAACATAACAAGTTACGATATAAGGGAACCGTATAAGGGAACATACATTCATTTGACGATATTCAATGGGAATGCTGCCTGACTGTCGTTCAACCAAAGTTTTTATTTAAGAATGCATAATGACTCTAAAAATGCACCACTGTGTAATTTGGTAACCCTCCCCCCCCCC
>LQNS02278002.1:368724-387558 GCA_001587735.2 Parhyale hawaiensis
GGTATATCAAGCAGAACTGGTTTACCGGTAGCAAAACCTGCTCATTCAGCTCCCCGTCTCCATGCAGAGCAAAACAACCATCCCATTAGTAGGAAAGACTTCTCTATAATAGCTTATTCATATAAAACTTTGTACGCTCTTGATGCAATTTATCACTGTTATCATTCACACTGTTTAAAAATCTTTTAACCTGGAATTCAAACAATTTTGCATGGGTAACCGTTTGTCGAAATAGTTAAAACCTTCAATCGAATACACTAATTGACAGAATCAACAAAACAATACATATATTTAGAATACCTATATGTTTGTATTTGGCCTATTCACTTCCCCACAGGCGGCCACACGACCTCTAACGCAGGGTAACAGTTCTAGAATCTCTGGAGAAGATTCAGGCTATTCTTTGTATTCGTAATCTTTCAATTAGCAGGGCAGTGCCATCTAGGAAGCAGTGGAACGAAAAAATAGTAGGTGCGCATTTGTCGTGTGCGGTTATGTCAATGTGCGCATTTGTCAGTGTGCGGTTTTGTCGTGTGCGCATCTGTCGTGTGCGTTTTTGTCGTGTGGGCTTTTGTCACTGTGAGCGTTTGTCGTGTGCGCTTATGTCCGGTCACCCTTTTTCAGGTATCTTGGAGACAGACAAAGACGAACTCAATGAAATCATAACCTCATTGGGGGAGGTAGAAAAGTGTTATATGCCACCGTCTCACTACTATGAACTTTAGATATCAAACAATATAATAAAATATAGATCACTCTCAGAGGGCATACCTCCGCCAAGCAAAGTAAACTTGACGAAAAATTCAAATTGGTTCTGAAACTTTCAATTCATTTTCATCAGCAACAAAATATGGCCATTTGTGCATTTCGACTGTAATAACAGTTCTGTAATTTTCTTGACGATTTGTTCATAACTTTTTGAATCATGTTACTGACAAACATTCTCACACACTTTAGTCAAACACCCAAAGAGATCAGCCGATCCTCACCAATATTTCAATATTCACTTGCTAGAACCTGTGGATTTGTCAGACCCGTACGACACTACGACACATTGTGCAAAGTGTCAGAATATATATGTTCCAAGCCATGCAGCAATATTATGCTTTTCGCTATAGCTTGCGAGCAGTTTCGTCCCAAGACCGTGTCTCGGATACCTGCTTTTCCCCCGCGTAATGCTGGAAGCACAACGGTCGACCTAAGGAAGGAAAGGAAGAACGTTGGGAGGAAATATATATAGAAGACAATAGTGGAACACATATTAAAGCAACACAAAGGAAGAACTCCTGAGGGGAGCAATGATGGATATGAAAAGTCACATGAGCTCGATAACGAGCAAAGTGAGGTTTGCTCTCTCCCATTCGGGACGGCAGCCGTACTGACTCCTCTCAGGCCAGTTGGCTCGTATCTGCAACACGAACCAGTGCGTGTGGATTTTGCGGTGGAGGGTGTGGTCAAGCTCAGTATACCTTTACTTTCAACGGCGCTAACTATGAGTATGACGCAAACAGACGAGGAACATAATATTTGAATTATTTTTAATAGGAGCCAGTAAAGGAGATTCGTAATGACAATTATTTGTGGACAACATTTCATGTTGCACAATGAGAGGAATCTTGTCACTAGTACAAAGAATGTAAGAATGGGTCACGTTATCTCACACCAAGAGACAGGTTGGGGAACAGGTTAGCCAATTGCTGAACCTGCCAGCCGTAGGATGGAGCTGTGACGTAGCGTGGCCCAACACTCGTAGCTAACTTGAGGAATAGTAATTGGCAATCAGAGTTCAGAGATGCATTGTAAACTGCACAGTCAAGAGTTTCGCTAGGGCCGTGATCGATAACAAATGCCAGTTATCGTACAGCTTCCTTCCAGTGATTTCATAGCTATAGGGTATTATTCTATTCCAGACTTGAACGAAGCAGATAAGTCTAAAAAGCTAAGTTTTCACTTACCCGTCAAACTGTCAGCTTACCGTTAAGGTGTCGTGCGTCGCAGATGGTCTACATTGCTAATTAAGTATGTTTTAAAGAGGAAGATACACTCGCGTCTTGGTGGGCATCGTAATCCAGCATCATTGACGAGGGTTTTAAGATGAAGAGAATATTGGTGCTCCGAGTGTGAATGAGTTTATCGCTTAATGGTGCTGAATCGCAGACTCGGAGCCCTTTAAACAGCAAGCATCAGTTTCAGATCTGTGCAGATGTAAGAAAATAGAGGTTTTATGTTACCACACGCCTATAAGAATCATATTTTTGTTTAATTTGGCACTATTTTGAGAGAGAAATTGAGAGAAGATAAACTGCAACTAGTCCCGCTGACGTTACTAGGTTGGGTCACTCCGCGTCATCGGTGGTTTCATTGAACTGTACGAGAGCTTGGTGCCTTTTCGAACCTGTTCCGTATCACCATTTTTGTTCACACACATGATTGCTAAAGACTGGCCTCAGCCTGACCAGGATATCAGCGCAAAATATGTCCGTGTTCATATACCCCGTGTCCCACAGCCGTGTTCGGAGTCACTTTAACAACAACACATACTAAAGCAAATACAGCCATGACTCTAACTTCTGTTCGAGTTCATGCAAATTTACTGCTGCTATGGATACAAACCCTACTTTGGAGGCAGTGTAAACAGCTAGCAGTAGCGCATTAGGCCTCCGGTAGCTCATTTCTACCAGAGTGAATATTTCATCAGATCCATTATCGCAGCTGAGAAAGTGCAGAACTTGGCGAGCAGTCCCTCCAGTTCAGTTGAACTACGGAAAGGAAGAATTCATAATCAAGAAATGAACTTATTTGGAGTTGTAAGCAAAGGGAAGTGCCGTAAAGATCTCATAATAATGAAAACAGAACTGAATGTTATTTTGCACAGCACGTACAGAACAACAGATACATAAAAGTTTTTTCTTACGTTTCATCTAAAAAGTAATACCTCAATAATACCACGAATACTAGAGCAGCATTTTGAGAGTGTACATATACTTCCACCAAGTAAAGCAATGTTAAGCCAACAGTTTCCATTTTCATCGTCAATTCTCACTCAATTTATTTCATCCCACCAATATAATCACCTCCGCCAATGAGGTTATATTTGCGTCGAGTTTGTTTGTCTGTCACCAAGATAACTTAAAAATTTCTTGATGGATCTTTACGAAATTTACGGACGGAGATTGTTAGGTACGTTAGGTGGAACAGATGATTAACTTTTGGTGAAGATCCGTTCATCCTTTTTCGTCTTCTTCTTTTTCCTTAATGCTATTACTTGAAAAGTTATGAACGAATTTTTATGAAATATGCATCAGCTGTTAGGCAAAGCACGAGGAGTAAATGATTGAATTTTGGTGATGTTCTATCTAATCGTTTGTTTATCTCCTTTTATTTATTGCTTATGCTTGATAGCAATATAACTCAAAATGTTATGCAAGGATCTTTCAGAAATTTATAGTAATATTTAGAAACACTTTAACACTTTATTGTTCTCACTTCACAGATAAAACACACATTTCTCAAAGAGGAAAGATACATATCAGGCTGACCTAAAACAAGGTGAAAAGGAGAAGAAACCTACTTAAAGCTAATGAAGGCTTATAAGGCATATGTCGCATCTAATCAGGATAGTATTGTTCTACACAATAATTTTTGCAATCACTTTTGAAAAGCATAGTGTGACATTGGTTTGAGTAGCCGGTTTGAAAGTTCATTGTACGCCTTAAGACACGGGAATACTGTGAAGCGCAGTTGGATTTCAGGACGGACAGGGGGTAAGGTAAATCTATTATTCCTTTGTGTTGTACCGATTGTCCGATAGTAGTGGGGCAAAATGCGTTGCAAATATCTCAGACTCCTCCATCATGGCTCCACGCCAAAACTGATATACGAACTGCCTATGAATATCTTTGAATTTAGTAAGTTTAACTTACGGTACATTGTATTAATTGAGGTCATGGTATATTGATATTATGTCTCTTAACGCGTAAAATAATTCTCAGGGTTTCATTCAGCGTTGTCGACATACATTTTATAGTCCTGTCACTAGCACCCCGTATACAGTACCGTCCAAAACTAAGGAACAAATTCTCAAAACGGCATAACTTTTTTTCTAACCATGCCAGGTACTTCTTCTTCTGCACACTATTAGCTAGTAAGAAAAGCACTTCGTTCGTAACTTTTTATTATCCTTCATTCATGTTTCAAATTTTAACACAATAATCAACATCTTCCTGTCTAATAGTGCGCAGAAGAAGAAGTATCTGGCATGGTTAGAAAAAGAAGGTATGCCATTTTGAAATTTTGTCCCATAGTTTTGGACGGAACTGTACAATGCCGTATATTACTTGAGCATAGATCAAACTATAGTATAGCGCTATCAGGGCTCGTTTTGGTAGATGTTTTGCAACAGAGTAAATTGCTACTTTTCCTTTATTCCGCTTATTATGTAAGTTTGTTATATGGGTAGAACATTTGAAATCGCTGTCTATTATCACGCCTAAATATTTGATTAACGGTACCCATTGTTATGCTGTTTCGTTGAATAAGACTACCGGTAGATTTATTTTCTTATATGGGCTGAAAGGCATCAATTTCGTTTCATTCACATTTGGTATCAGTCGATTAGCATTGAGCCACGATGTAAGATTATGGATCAATGCCCTGATTTTCAGAATTGCACCTTCCAGTGAACGGTCATTCACAAAAAAAAACTGCGCCGTCTACAAATAAAACAAGATCTGTACCAGGGATAGAAGCAATGTCATTGATAAAAATAATGAACAAGAGGGGCCACTCACACCTGTGGCACCCCAACATCAATATTATTTATTCGAGAATTTATGACATTTATAACAACAAATAGTTGACGATATTTCAGGTAACTTCTAAAAAGATTATTGGCCGAACCTCTATTTCCATAATGATCTAGCTTCTTCAGTAAAATCTCCTTATCAACGGTGTCAAATGCTTTTTACAAGCCTAAAAAACAAACACACGGTATACGTTTTTTCAACAGTAGCAGGTAAAACGTTTAAATTCAAATTAAAAACTGCTAGAGTTCTAGTCTTCCTCGGTCTCAATCTAACTTGTATATCACTAATTAGTTTATTTCGTTCACAAAATTGAGATTGACTTCCATTAATTATTTTTTAAAGATTTTGTTAAAAACTGAGAGCGTTGAAATGGGTCTACAATTTGAAATTGTATTGATATCACTAGCCTCATGTATGGGTACAACTCGGGAGATTTTCAAAGTATTTGGATACACACCTAGCTCGAAACACCAATTAAAAATACCACAGAAAATACCACACCACACAGTAATGATGAAAGACTATGAATAAATTTTGATTATGATCAGTTGGACTGTTTGTCTTTGACTATTATTTCTGAAAATGATTGTTAGTAGCATAACTCGAAACGTTATGAACGGATTTGGAAGGAAATTACAGAAGCTATTATTCCTGTTAAACGACACAAATGGGTAAATGTTGGTGTTGATACAAAGGAAATTATAGTTTCATAAGCAATTTGAATTTTTCGCTACCGTTGCCTTGCTTGGCGGAAATATGCGCTCTCCGAGTGCTCTAGTTTTCTATGTAATCAAAGGAAACGACAAGGAAGGTACTCATCTATTTTCTCATTGTTTTCCAAGATATACAGGGTCCACCATAAGTATAGCACCAAAATTTTGAGATGATATTAAAAGTTTTCACTTCGAAGCTAAGTCATCATCTTTTACTTTAGTTTCAACCTAATCATGTCTATTTTACAACTCAGACGTAAGAATGTATCAAAACTAAAGTAAATAACGGCTACTGACAGAAACACAATCGTATCCCTTTTCTGAAAAAGGAGACCGTAGTTAGCACATAGCAAAAACACTGCACATTTTTTGGTGGTGAGCTCGTTTTGAAAAACGCTCGACCTTTCTGCCAGAGTATTGTCGTTTCTCTTTCAAGTCACACATTACGCTTGACAGATATCGGCGGCACGAAGCTTCCATCGTTACAATATGTTGAACAGCCTGCATCCAGTCAGTTGTCTCTCTATCTCCTCTTTCCCACCATGGTCTGGTGCGTTTTTGAATTTTATGCGCATTTCGCTTAACACATTTCAAAGGTAAACGCCTGCGAGATGTTCGTCTGCTTTCCGAATTTTAACATTTTAACCTCGTCATCATGGGCATTCAGATATTATCACAAGTCAGGAAACAGTACTTAGGGTACCTTCCATCCTCATAAATCCCAGTTCACTTTAACTGCAATTTTTGCTTTTTTTTATCAAATAATGCATTAATTTTTCTCGCTTAATCATATGTACCATTGTATTTCAAACATTACCATCATTTTCTCCGCAAATGAGAAAACGACGCTAGCTGCTCAACTATTTGTAAATTTTCTGCAAATTTTGTATTCTGACTCCATCATTTTGAATTATTAAGCGTCGAACGCGAGCGTGAGAAGAAAAATTAGCTTCTGTTCCTCACCCTTCCCAGCTCAATGTTATCATTTATGAATTTAATCGAGGGTTTATTCAATTACCTTCATTTTCCAACAGAAGTAAGTTGTGCTGCGCGCAGGTGTTCACTTTTTATCACCCGAGTGCAAATATCTGTTTCATTACTGTTTCTTTCTCATCTAAATTTAATTGAACCTCACTATGGTCCAGAATTTAATTTTCAATGGATAGGAGAAAACGGTAAGTGGTTGCACTTATTCACGCTCAACTTGTCAATACATTTCTTATTTTCAAATAAGAAATATGTCGACTATCAAAAATAAGATCTAACGTAACGTTTCGGGAATACGGTACTTCCCATCATTGGTGGACTAAATTTAACCCATTAGCTATGAATAAATAAATAGTTTTTTGTATTATTTCAATTGTAGAGGGGAGAGGGAGAGAGAGCATTGTTCTATCGGAGGGGAGGAGCCGGACGTCGGTGCCTGTAGTCAGCGCATGTAGAGTTGATTATGAACTGTGTGAAGCGGTGCAGCCAAGGTCATAATGTTGAGGCCGGGTCTTGTTCTGCGGCTGTTGAGTGACTTTAATGTTGTGAGCTCGATTGGTTTGAAAAGTCTATGATGGAGAAGTAATTTTTGCTGATGTTATTGTTGTTTTGCTCAGCATGTAGGCGGGAACTGGATGTGAGGGCTTGGCAAGTGGCAAACTGGTTCGACTGGATACACCTAAACGTTGGTCAAAACGGGCTTTGAAGTGTTGTCCAGTGCTACCGATGTATCAAGGTCTGCATGCCCGGCACTGGTAACGGTAGATAACATTGGACAGAAGTGGTGTGGGGGTTGTCTTTAAATTTGAAGTAGGACGTTATTGTAAATGTGTTTTTGTACGAAAATATGAACTTCATATGTGGGTACACTTCAGAGACGAACGCTTTCAAAGAGTTCACTGCACTAACAGAGGCTTTGTTGTAGTACAGGGGCGAGTGAAAGATTTCCATCTTACGAACCGAAGGTTTACTGATGCCGGAATCAAAAAGTTCGTTTATTAACATTTTTCAGTAGAGGTCCAGGAGGTGGTGCTGATAACCGTAATTTTTGAAGAATGTTCGGAGAAAGTCAACTTCGTTTGAAAATGCAAGGTAGGAGGAAGACAGATGGTATGCTCGAAATAGTAATGGTTTTATTGCATTGATTTTAAATTGATCGTAGCAGTGATAGAATAAATTTGTCCCTACGCTTGAGGATGTAGATTTTCTGTAAACCCCAGTGGTCAATGTGGAGTCTTGGTAATTATTAAAACATCTAGAAAGCCTAACGAATTATTTGATTGGTTTTCGGCAGTGAATTTGATGTTTAGAAGTTTGCTATTCAAATACTGCAGAAATAAATCAGAATCCGTTTGATTGTTTAACATGAGGAAGGTGTCATCTACGTAGCGATTAAAGTGGATCGGTTTGAAGCCATGAGGGCAGTCGTTAAGCCAGAGGGTTTCATGATGGCATAGAAAGATATTTGCCAGTGAGGGGCTAAGTGGGGAGCCCATGGATACTCCATCTATTTGCTTGTACAGTCTATTGCTAAACATGAAGGAGTCTTTGATGGCAAGGCCAGGGAAATTTCTGAAGGTAGGTTTATCCATCTTGTGAAAGAGGCCCGTGTAATTGAAGACTTTGTTACAAATAATCTCTATTGTTTCGTCTACTGGGATGTTGGTGAAAAAAGTGGTGATGTCAAAGCTGGCTAAGTAGGCATTGGGAGGCAATTGAAGGTTTTTGATACGGTCGCGAAAGTCATATGAATTGCGCAAAGTGTACTGATTGGTTGTTAAAGGTTCAAGTAATGGAACGAGGAATTTTGCAGTAGTTTAGGATGGTGTTTTATATGAAACTAGGATTGGACGTGAGGGGACACCGGCTTTGTGTACCTTTGGAAGGCCGTGCAAGAAATAAGGGTAAGCATCTGAATGGTGAAGTGAACGGTAGATCGAATGAGTGATGTTGCCTTGGTCTAACAATTATTTCAAAAATCTGTGGATTTTGTCGATGAATTTAAGAGTAAGTTTAAAAAGATCGGCATGCGAGTCGTAAATAGTGAACTTTGCTGTATCGGCCAGGATTGCATTCATTTCTGACGGCACTGATTTTTGTCAGGCATCTAAGCGGTAGGTATGTGTGGTAGGTATCACGAGCTTCTACTTCCAGCATTGGCTTCTACTTCTACCGCGAGCTTCTAGGTATGCGTACTACCGCGAGCTTCTATGAGCGTAGTCAGCTATACATGTGACATAGCTGTGGGCGGGGCGGGTCATTTCTATTTCGGTAACCCACCCTCTACTGACAAACTCCGAAAACTCTGATTTGCTTGGAGTATAGTTTAAAGACACGAAGATGCTTCGTATCTGAATCCAGAAGAATTATTCAAGAAAGGTAACACATATTAAACTGGCAGTAGACGAAAGAATATAACTCGCTAGTTTAGGGAAGGGGGGAAAACTGTTATTGGAAAGTAGCGACACCGTATGAGACAGACTTATAACTATGCTGTAGTCTGGATATTTTATGAAGGCAGTTCGGCCATGGTCAGATTCCTCTATAGATATGTCAATTCTATGGATATTTCTCAGATTTTGTTCGGCCCATATCTTAGGCCCGTCCACTACCTGTAGTTACATAGAGAAATCACAGAAATACCCACAGCATTGGCCCCGCTATAGAGGAATTAACTACAACCGAACTGCCTTGTTAAAATGGTCAGACTACATAAAGCAACAGCCTGCACCGAGCACAGCCGTGTCTACTTCAAGTGAGGGTCAATGAGGCCTCAATATTAAATAATCCATCTATGGAGGACGTCACAGATCTATATCCACTACAAACTAATGTTTTACTTTGGTATTGTATGGTATAAATCTAAAATTCTCAGCACTCTTTCTGGCTGAAATCATCAAAAAAGATCACTGCGTTGTATGGCTGTTCTGGCCACAGCAACAGCGTTCTTCCTCAAAATATCACTTTTATTTTATGAGGCATTATGTCAGCCTCCTAAAATTGGCTCGGTCTGTGCAATTCAGGAGCACATAATGCTTTAACAAAATACATCGGCTACTGCAGTGCCTAGTGGTCTATAGCTCGTACTTCAGAAGAATTCATGACTACAAAGCTCTCGCCCCTAACAACATACAGCACTTACAGAAAACTGACTGCACTGTTGTTGATGAGCTTCCTCCTGAGGCCTTTGCTAGAGTGAAACTTGTAATGAAGTAGCTGATTTGTGTTCCAATGAATAACTTAGCAGGATACGACTCTTCAACTTGGAAGGTTGCGTTAGTTACAGCAGAAACTTTGCTTGCGCGGAGTTTTGTAAAGCATTGCATCTCGTTCCGTCAGATTTTTATTTAGAAGATGAGCAGTATGTTATTCTAACGATAATTATCAACGTCAAAGTGCTTCACAGAACCTGATGCTCTTTACAAGACTGTTAGTTTGCAGTAGCACAGCCGTTATTACGTAATTTTTCGAAGTTTCAACTTATTTTCAGAATTGCTGTGCAGTACTGCACACATTAGAACACTGCAAACACTACAGGGTGTTAATCATATAAAAATCCCGGTAATAACAATCACTGCACATAGCACTGAGCCTTAGTTCAAGATCGAATAATTTTCTACCTGAATATTCGCCTGCTGCAGGTATTTCGGAAGTCGGCCCAATGGTTCCTAATCTTGGTCCAATATTACCCTTGTTCATAGCTTTCCAGGGTTGGAGTTGAAGCGTCACCCGTACAGATCCCGGCCAGACTTCCTGGTCATATGAACTCGCCCCGACCCGGACTAGGAACGTAGTGGGGCGTCGACGACTGGAGATCTACAAACCAAACCACCAGCCGATGTTTTTGCAGTTGTCTCCAGAACCAGGATCCGGGAGATCTTTGACAGCGGGAAGGGTGGGGTGACACCTTTCGATCTTGGAACTTAATGCCGCAAGCTGCAGCCCAGATACAATATGTTAGCCTACCTCTCCAGTTAGACACTGGGTTCTTTTCTCAATGGGAGGGAGTTCTGGAGGGACCAAGAAAGGAAAGAAAAAAGTGGAGTATAAAGGACTTTACTGTACAACTACCTATAGGCCGAAGTAGCAGTTTGGTGCCACATTGATTTAGCAATGAAATATTAGGGCACTAATGCTTATATTGAACAAGCATTGAAGATTATTCCTCGTAGTAATGGCGCATGCAATTTGACATCAGCATATATAGTTCTATTGAATTATTTTTATTACGCTAAATGTATTTTTTATTGGCATTGTTCAACACATAAATTTTTACAATCCACCACCTTAGTTGTTAGTTAAAAAAAACTTAAAAGTAAGTCTACAACGTCCATGTCTTCATCAGCTGAAGGCGTTATAATCTACTGCAAGAGTAAACACGAAAAGCTACGATGAATAGTGACTTCACAACGAAGCATCATGTATTAACTAGCCTGATTGGTAAGGATAACAATACTAAAACTCTCTAGCCCAAAATGGAAATAACGTAGCAGCGAACGAGCAATCACGCAGCAACATGTACTCTATGGCATTATAACCCGATTTTTAATTTCTTGAAAAGTTACAGATTTAGATCACCTAAGCCAAAAATCTAGAAAAACATCAAACAATTCTTTTATAGCTAAGACGAAAGGAATTGTTTAGAATTATATTCTTAAATAAGCTCAAAATATATTATTATTATTATTTTGAAAGTCTTTCAATAGTCCATAGCATGAAATAGATGACGGCAATGGCTGTGAATATTTTTCAGATACTTATATATGCTACAGTGAATTTTTCAGCAGGGCTCCCACTCCATGGCATTCTGGAATCGACTTTGAGATCTTGGAAAAATTTTCGAAACAGTCCAAATCTTGAGGGTCTGAGCCTGTATCACTTACAATCTGTGCGAAATATTCTGTTTGACCCGTGACTTCTGTTTCTTAATGGGACTTTTCAGTCCCTAAAAAGGGCCTCCATGCACCCAATAAAAATTCAAATGTGGGCTGTAAATACAGGTCAGAGGCCCCAGCATGCTCGTAATCAGTAACATTTTTCTTTTCGAGAAAACGATCATATGGAGTATCTAGCAAATCACAGCCTGTGAGCGTAGCACTTCCCGACTCATACCGACTTGCATTGTCATGTTTCAGTCACTGTTCTCTATTTTTGTGATCAGGAGCGGCCTTCGTCATTGACCGGCTCTCAGCCATGGCCTCAAGAATCAAGAAGAGTTCGGCTTTTTCGTTAGTAATAGCCAATAATTAAAATAGTGATTTGTGTAGGGACTGTCTTGAAATTCGTAAGAAAGTGGAGAGAGCTTTTATAGTGAACTGTAAACCTAATGCTGATCATGAGTTCGATTAACTTTGTTAGTTTTTTGTTTCGTATTCTCGAAAACGAGCAGTAGAAGTTTAGTCAGCAGATGCTCCACTTTCACTCACCGTGCAATCACACGCGCCACCTTCACGAAACCCGCGCGTGTGTAGGCAGATAAAATTTGCTTCTCAGTTGCCGTTAATTCGGCGCTCCCCCATCTAATGAGTTGTTATGGTGTTAATTAGGAGCTTCATTACCCCTGGCGGAGGCTCATTAGAGGCAGAACTGGATCAAGGTTCCCGGCGCTGCCTCACGTGTATGGCAACACTGCACACTGCTAAGGACTCTCCTTTATGCACGGCCTACACTGTCTTAGATAATGAGCAAATTCTGCAGTTGTACTTGAATCAATGCTGTTATTAGGTATTCACTACAATTAATGAATGCACTGTTGTAATAACGTAACTGAATTTGAGTAGAAGTACCATTCCCTTTCCAGAAGGTGTTATCCTGGTTGATGAGTTTAATGATACTAATAATGAACTTTGTGCTGATATGATGGTAGTTTTTTTTTTTTTTTTTCAACGGGTTGTTTACCATATTACATTTTTGTAACTTGCAAAATGCAGTGAATAACTAGAGGACTCTGGGAGCTCATCCTTCGCCAAGCAAGGCACGGTAATGAAAAATTCAAATAGGTTCTGAAACAATCATTTTCCTTGTAGCAACACCAATATCTAATCGTTTGTGGCTTTTGACAGTATTAAGAATTTTCGTAATTTTTTAGAACAGCCGTCCATAACTTTTTTGAGTTATGCTGACAAACCTTAGTCAAACCCACAACCAGACTAGCCGATCACCACCAAAATTTATCAATTATGTCTTTTAACATTTCTAACAATTCCTGTAAATTTGATAGACATCCATCAACAACTTTTTGAGTTATTGTGCTAATAAGCATAAAATTAAATACAGCGATAAACAGCAACTGCACGCTCTGTACTAGCTTGTAGTTTACAAATAAAATTTGAGATGTACGTTTCCTGCGGCTATCACCGTTGCTTGGAGACAAATGGATTTTATATTTTTGACCTTGCAGTTACAATCGCCACGATTTAACGTAAGTTTTTTTTTTTTTTAACGGAGGCGTTACGGTACATACCATAATAGTGAACAGATAACATGGAAATCTGGACCAGAAGTTGCTTTGGATCGTTCGAAAGCTGTGAAAATTGGCTTAGACGCATCCGGCTGAACTCGCTCTTTAGGTAACTTTTTCACTGAGTCTGGTAGAGCATTTGTTGCCAAGAGTGGCATTTCGCCAGAAAATGCTCTACCAGAGCCGGCGAAAAGTTGCCCGAAGGATGCATTCAGTAGCATGGATCTAATGCCGGGGACATGTCTGAACAACGCAACGCTTGACTCATCACTTGACCATGTTGAGATGGTTCTGCGCATCTCCTTGCAGGACATCAGGTGGAGCGAAAGTTTGTGAGGAAAACGTGTGTTCGGAGCAAGTGCCAGTGTTGGTTTACTACCTTCCTTCTAGAACACCGTTATTTTTAGTAAACTATGGTGTTTTTGAAGGTATATGGTTTGGAAACACTCATTTAAGATAATATCGCGGTCAAAATATACGCAGGCTGAGACGATGTACCTCATTTCTTGATGCAAACAAAGATCCCGTCGTCGCCTGTAATGTACGCTTACCTCGCTCAAGATTTTTCAAAATTCCCGCATGATACCTGGACAATGGAATATTCTCACACATTTTCATGGTGAAACGTAAACTGATCACTGTGCCCGATATGAAATTTAGCTTATCATTCAAAAAAGTGAACCAAGATCAAAATACCCCAGGCCTACACTCCCTCCGTGACCTGGCGTTTCACCTCTGCTACAAAAATGGTCGCGCTGCCATATAGCTCATACTGGTATTATTTATGGTTATACTTTCTGTTTTCATTGCTACACGCATATTTGTACTGTTTACTCCATTGCAATACCGGAAGTCTTTAATGTGAAATACTGTATTTGAACCAGGGGAACTGCATGTCAGATGATGTCAGTCTAATAATGAGACTGGTTAACCTAACTTGCGGGCCTGCTGACTTTGGCCTCTCTATAGGATAGCGAACCACTTTTAAAGTTACCTATACTAAGGAGTGCTATGTTACTATGGGCAGCACTGTATAATTGGCTGTCCTATATGATTTTACATTATGATAGCTAATAGCTAGTATTACAGTAATAATGCCCTAAAGTTGGCCATATTTATATTTCAATTAGTTAGTTCACTAAGAAAGGTAATCTAGCGTTCTTAATGTGCTTTCCAGAGTTCTAGACAGGTGAAAAAAAGCAATGTTGTAGCTTGATTCAGTCATACTGTGGTGCCCAATTGCATGAGAACTGGATTCTGGAAAAGTTAACTGCCATACTCTATAGCCAGGCTAGGAAAGTATGCCAGCTTCAGGCAGCTAGCTCGGCCAGCGGTCAATGTTCCGAATCGACCATTAACGGACTTCAAGGAAAATAAATAAGTTTCTGGACTCACTGGATGATTCTAAGCCATATTTCTTCTAAGCCGTTTCCGTCGTAAATGCATATTTTTCTTAATATTTGACGTTGAGGTTTCATTTTTCCTATGGTAATGATTAGCGGGCTTGCAGCAACACGATAGGAGCCTAACCAAACCTTATTTTATCTAACTTAAACTAACCTAGCATTACCTAACCTGGCTTTACCTAACCTAATATTACCTAACCTAACCTAGGTTAGATTGCTTTGAGGTCGCTGGTTATCTTTCCCATAGGAATACAATGGGAACTTCAAAGTCAAATATCTTGAAAATTAAGTACCAACTTGCAACGGAAATGTCATAGAAGAAAACTGTCTTAGAATTGCCCAATTAGTCCAAAAACATCGTTATTTTCCTTAAATTCTATTAATGGTCAATTCAGAAAATTGTCCCGGCTAGCTGCCGAGAATAGTAGATAGGTAGCCTACTCTTAAGCAATGGTAATTATAATGAGTCTTGATATTCTCTGTGATTGTCATTCCATGAGATGTTTTCATAGTATTTTATGTAGCCAAGAAAAGAACCTGCTCAGTAGTGAAATTTTAAAATTAGCATCTGTTCTTACCTACTAAATTTATTTTTCATCTTGTGTGTTTTGTGAGTTTCAAACCAAGTTAAATGCAGTAGTGTGATAGTGTGATCCACCAATGATACTTTTAATACAATGTTGGTATGTATTGGATCCTGAGAGATGATCTGAGCCTACTCCATTAAATAAGAGGAACCATAAGAGGCAAATAAAGCCTGGTAAAAATAGTGCCTACAGTATAAAGTGGTGGCAATAATGATAGCACAATTTAGAATTTTTCCATAACTTAAAAAATACTACACCATATCATGTGAAATTTTGACATGAAAACCTTATTTCAACTAGGTACCTATTTCTTATCATAGTTTCTCTATAAACTATTTGATTAAACTTTTATGATGAAAGGTACAAATTTGTGCTGGAATTTGGGTGGAAATAAAGATAGCACAACTTGAAAAAAATGCATTTCCGCGTTACTACATCCAGATTAGAGAAGAAGAATATCAAAACAAACCGGCGTCGCCATATTGGACAGTTGCTCCCCACCTTGTAACCTCTATATTTGAAAATTAACCCACTTCTTAGCATGGGAAGACAGTGTGGGTTATCTGAAAAGGAAAAAGGGTCAAATAAGCGCATTAAATGAAGAAGGCTACACTATATCTGAGATTTCTAGGCAGGTTAGCAGATTTAGAAAGGTAGTAACTTACTTTTTGAAGAACCCAGAAGAATACGGGAAAAAGAAGTCTCTTGGCCCCCTTTCAAAATTGAGCCCTACAGCCCGCCGCCGACTTCTCCGTGAGGCGTCTCGGACAGGAGAGGGGTCAAGAAGCCTGGAAACATTCCTGCAATTAAATGTTACACCGAGAAGAGTGCAACAGATCCTGGGTTCATCTAAGAACTTCAGTTATAAGAAGAGAAAAAGTGCACCAGCACTCACGAAAGCACACAAGGCAAAACGCGAAGAATGATGGGTGCGTGAAAACTGCAATGGAACCATGAAAATTGGTCTAATGTTATTTTTTCCGATGAAAAAAAAGTTTAACCTAAACGGACTTGACGATTCTCAATACTACTGGTAGGATCTTAGAAAGGAGGACAAAATTTTCATCAAACGACCCTTTGGTGGCGGATCCCTTATGATCTGGGGAGCATTTTCCATCTAGAAAAAGGCGAATTTGGTGATGATGGAAGGTAGACAGAATGCTCAGAAGTACACAGAGGTCTTAGAAACTAGTCTTCTCCCATTTCAAACTGATAAACATCAACAAGAAGCTGTGTTCCAGCAAGATAATGCCGCCATTCACACAGCGAGGTTGACCACAAATTGGCTTAAATGCCCATAATATCGCCACTTTAGCTTGGCCTGCTAAGTCACCCGATTTAAACCCAATTCAGAATCGTTGGGGGATACTCTCACGGCAGGCTTAGGCCAATGGGAGACCATTTCAGGATAAAGAAAGCTTGCGGAAGACCATAAATGAATGCTGGGAGGTAATCCCTGAAGAAATGCTCGCTAATTTAATTAATTCTATGAATAACCGATGTGTACAGGTATTGCGATCAAAAGGCAACGCTTGTTAATCTATATATTAATACGCTAGTACCTACCTACCTACCTACGTACCTACCTTTTGTGTCACGCTCTTCATCATTAAAAGATAGAAGGAAATTCGAGCTTTATTCAGTTCGAGAAGCTAACGTATCTNATTTGCAATAATAAACACGATTAAATTAGATGTGCAACTAATTACATTAAAATCCAACAACAAGCATACCGGTAGAAGAAATTTTCCAAACACTCAAAATAATGTTGGTAAACCGTGAAAGTTTTCACGGGTCCAGCTAGTTGTAATGATTACCTCTGAGGTCGTATATGGATAGGATACGAGAAAATGCAAAACTTGGTGATATCGCTTATGTTAGAGATAGAATTACTCAGCCTCCCCACTTGTTTCACTTCTCTCTGGATTCTGATCGCGCCCCTGGTGCAATATCACTTTCTTCACAGCGCTAAATACATATGTTGGTTTATTCAGATGCCGCGTCTTCTTTTCTTTAACCAAGTTGATCATCAATGGGCTGTTTTCTATGGTAATGATATTGTCTACGCAGCAACAAGACGCTTGAGGGCTGCTTTTACTGGTGCAAGTTCGAGCCTGCAGGCTTGCTGAGTTAGCATCGATGTCCGGATGCTGTTGTAGGGGTACTGAACATAACCAGGGAAAGGTATGGTCGAGGGGTCGCATGTTATCGCATTAGAGCCTTCCGTCGCTGGCACAAAAACTCTTGTCAATCTGTGGTCGACTGCAGCCGTGCCATTTCTCTAGGGCCAGTTGCCAAACATCTTCAGCAAATACTAGTGCCTGTGGGCTTCCTAATAGGGGTGTGCGGTCAAGTTGATTTCGCCTCTACCTTTTTACTATTTTTTAGGATGGCAGTTCATGCTGTTCATTCATCAGTAAACAAGGTGTATGTACCAATATGTACCAAAGTTACTGCACTGAATATATTTCATCCATGTATTGGACTACAATTGTTGCTTTATTATTGTACTGCAAAAAAGATGCCATTCTCGAGCTTACTCTTTTCAGGATAGTGTGGACATTACTGCATTATCGAAGAGAAAAAATGTGCTCCTTCACTTTTTTGTTGAATAGAAGATGAATTGCATGATCGATTGGGCGCCGAAATCAAGCTATTGACGCTTGACTTCTTAGAAACTTCAGGCAGGTGCCCTTATTTCAACCTTTTCGATTGAGTTTCAGGTCTTGACTTTTAATCGATTGCCATTAAGACTTTCGGACACACAATCTTGCTCCTTAATTAATATGGAACTCGCTGGCTCAACTTAATCCGGTTGCTTCTACAACTCTTGCAGCAGCAAGGGTTCAAAGTTGCAAAGCCAAGCCGTCTGTCTGCAGTTTCGAACACGTTAAGCTTCGGAGGCTTAATTTTGGGGCCCAATCGAACATGCATTGAGTTGACACGTGCAATGCATCCATCACAGAAGAATCAGTGAACACGGGTATGACGACAAAGCGAGAGTCAACGTATTTCCGGTGCCGTCTTACCAGACGGGCGGGTGCTAGTATTAAGAATTATGTTTTTTGCTTTCATTGTTTTCTAAAATACAATTTTTTCTATATGTGCTATCTTTATTCCACCCGATTTGCACCCGCAAACTATTATATTCGTGGTAAAATTTTGAAAAGACAACGAATACAATAATGATTATAAGGAATTGGTAACTAGTTAAAGTAACATTATTCAACTATAAGGATGCAGTATCTTTAAACTTATTACAAAATTTCAAAATGTGCTATCATTATTGCCACCACTTTATATTCAGATAATTTCTCTTGTTGGAAGTTTGAGGTGACACACACACACCTATTGCTTTCCCTCCCAGCCTGGATTCCGAGCTTGATTTCAGGTTTTATTGTTCCATGTTTATTTTTTGACTTTTCCACACGTTTTGGCAATGAATTGTTTCAACAAGTAAAATTATTGATGCTCTCTGCTCCTCACTCAAGACTTGAAGCTTTTCTTCAAGGTTCCGAATTTCTGTAGTCACCATGAAACTCTCAGGCTGTTTTATTTTCATTCCCTGTTTTCCTTATAATGGCCAATAGATATAGAATAGGTAATTATTAAGGTAGATACTGGTTAGATAGATACTTTTTTGTGACCCATTGATTGTCCACAACAAAATAGATTAGCTATGTTTGTTATGTTACATAGCTAAGTATCATACCTTACCTTGAGTACCTTACCTTGAGAGTCTTCGGAAGAAGTCCAGGTGACGTTGTTTACGTCACCCCACGTGTGTGGAGTCACTCTGCTGGGTGTCTTCTGTGGTGCCGCAGTTTGCGACCAAAGAGAGAGCCAGCAGCGAATTATCTCCACAGTGCACGTAAC
>LQNS02278002.1:406697-426029 GCA_001587735.2 Parhyale hawaiensis
CTATATGCAAGTGTACAGTTTGTTCCTCAATTAGTGACTGAAAAAAGCGTACAAAGCAAGCCATGCACGGTATTACTTATATGAAATACGTTACTTTTACCGCTCATAGTTAATTCTCTCGGGTAATTCCCGTGGATTTATACAAGAGGCTGCGAACCCAGAAGATCCGCAATGAGAGGAACAGGTGTGGTGTATCTGTGACACAAAGGTGGATTGCACATACAAAACACAGATGCATTTCGCGAAATATACGAAAAATTATATTACAACCATGCCCGCCGCACGGAGACTATGGGGTGATCTGCTTACTTTATGCATGTAGTCCTTTCAAGAATTTTATGATAAACTCAAAACTGCCTATTGTACTAAAGTTGCTGGGATCATATTCAACGGCTGTTATAAGCGTCTTGTAAAGGTAAATCTGCTGTACTGAGATACTGTACCCTCCAAAATAAACGAAGAAAAAATTATATCAATCATTTACTACCAGATGTTTGATCATATAACATGTCGGGTATTAAAAAACATAGATAAGTCAGCTTACAAGTTGCCGTCTATGCCAAACGTTCAGCTACTATTTAAAAACACATTATTGACCACGTGCAACAGCTAGTCGCTTTGTGATCATGGTAGAAGTCAAGGAACAAAGCAGCCATTAACTACCAAATGAAATCTAGATATGAGATAACTCGCCAGCCGAAGCCTGCCACGGCTGATTGTCTTGATTAGATATTAACAAGCATTTTACATCAGGAGGCCCGACACATATTACGCTGATGCTGATCGTTCAAACTCAACAGTTGTTAGCGATTCGAGGCTACAGTAGTTATAGCCTGACCATTTTATCATGGCAGTTCGGTCGTGGTCAAATTCTTCTAAAGCGGTGCCAATTTTGTGGGTATTGCGGTGATTTCTCTGTATACAGGTAGTGAGCTGGCCTAAAATGTAAGAAAACAAAATCTCAGAAATGCCCAAGGAATTGGCAACGCTATACGGGAATTTGACCATGACCGTAATGCCTTGATAAAATGGTCAGAGTAGAGTTAGTCCATTAAATACATAAAAGCGGATAAAATTACCAATAGTTCACTACGCATTTTTGGAGCTCATTTCTGCATTAGCTTGTGCGCTACGGTACCACGAACTGGACTCACCTGTGGTACGAGACACTGCAGTCAGTGTTGCGGGGCGGAAATTGTGACAACTTTTTATAAGCATGCAAGTGACAGAAATGTCTTTCGGAGAGTCGTTAAAAAAGACTGTACCGCGTCTATCAGTTAGCCCTGTACGTCGAACACCAGTTTTTACACTTTCCTCAAGAAAAGTAACGTCCTTAAATTTCTTAGCAAAGTTGGAGCGGGCCAAACTACAACGAAATCGAATTGTGAACATCGCATACACTAACTAGATAGCAACAATCGTTATTTTGTTTTCCTATTTTGCAAAGACTTATCTTGCGTAGAGAGAGAAGAATTCGTCACCCGATGGCGTAAGGTGTTAAGAACTTTACCAGGTAGCAGTTGCATGTTTATTTACGGTTGCCCGAGTCAAGAGTGACGAATTGTCAAACTAACTCCTGCCCTCTGCTGTCAGTCTCAAGTGTCCCACGAACTGTCAAGTGTCGACATGTGTGGCACTTGACAAGCTGGCCGATAATTGCTGGCGAGCAGAAACACCGTATTAATTTTTACTCTAAATTACGAGTATATCAATACCAGCCGTAAAGAAATGTGGGCTTGCTTTATTATAATTATATAATCTACAATTTCAAAATTATATCAACCTTGTAGTTTTTATCGAAAATATCCTAAATGTCAAAGCCAGCAAGCAGGAGGTATACAAACTGGTACAGAACACAAGTGCCTTGAGGCCAGGTAGCCTACATTAATAAATCTTCGACTTTACCCGTACTCTCACTGGTTACAAACATTTGCACAATTAATTTGGTGTTATTCCACGAAAAATCGAGGGGAAAGCGCTGCAAATCATGGGCATCTATTCTCTGAATCATAACTTACCGTGTTTCTTAGTTATTCTTACCCACAATGAAACGCGGTTATTCCGGTAAATGGTAAAGTAATGCATGGCGCCAACACCTCTAGATCAAGCCCTGTTTCGGTGTAAGTTTCTTCATTGCGGGCAACAGAAGATGAGTTGGAGCACTACGAGAGAGTGGATCGATTCGAGCGAAAAAACGTTCTACTTTCTAAATTTTGGTGTCCGAAGAAATAAAACCTAAGATATTTAAATGATGTATATATACCTCTTACACGGGGAATCCGAGCCACATACAACTATACACACATTTCATTTACCGTTATCAGCCGATCGGTGCAGATGAATGGATCGAGGCGCACATCGGCTTCCGGGGAGGTGGCTGTGCATAGGCGACCGAAACGCACTTTGTCACTCACATCTCTATCACTACTCTGATATCAACCAGCTCATCTCCTAACCCTGCTGACATCAAGTGCATCTTCTAAGTGTTTCCCAGGCTCCGGTGAATGTTGATTGGTTCATTTTTTCTGCATGGATGAACTGAATGACGCTTTGCTTCTGACGAAAGTCCATGGCAGAGATTGCTTTGTTGGACTGTCACAGCGTCAATACCTGCAACAGAGAGATGAAACTTTCAGGTCATGAATGCATGAGGTCATTCATCTTAGCAACGCAATATGCAATACTTTCCGACCCCTTCTGGCGGAATAATAAAAAATAGGAGACATTACCTTTGGAACGACCTTCGAAAATAGTATCGTTTCGTCCATATAGCACTAAGCCACAAAGTGGGTTCATCGAAGGTTCTATATGAAAAGTGAGCAATACTGTAGATGACAAAAACAAATCTGTATCGTGAGCCGCAGACCGGTCAGTGCTGCAGTGTGACCCACAGTCCAGTCAGTGCTGCAGGGTGAGCCACAGTCCAGTCAGTGCTGCAGTGTGAGCCACAGTTCAGTCAGTGCTGCAGTGTGAGCCACAGTCCAGTCAGTGCTGCAGTGTGAGCCACAGTTCAGTCAGTACTGCAGTACGAGCCATAATCTCGTCACAGTGTCGACTGGCATCATAATACTTGCTGCAGTGCTGATGGCTGGGCTGTACGCCTGCCGCTCATCCAGTTTTTACTGTTTTGGCTGCTTGCCATGAAGCAGTAAGGCTCCCCGAGCACTTTAATGGTTTACTTTCTTCACGCCTCAACTTGCCTCTCTTCGTTTCATCTGCAAGGAGGCAGTCATTTTATGTTTCAAATGGTCAGTGCCAAGTGCAACGAACTTGTAGAGTAAAAAAAAAACAATTTGAAATTTTAATGACAGACACAGCCGTTGATCTTCCGTTATTTGTTTGTTGCTCCAGTAGCTGCAAAGAAACAGAACGTACAGGAACAATTTGCGTGTTGTAAGTAATCAGAATGTAGGACATGGAGGAATGAATAATATGCATCTCCCTCCGAACTTATGCTCAGTAAATGTCAATTAAATTACATTACAAACGACTCTTTGAAACGTTACATAGTTCGGAAAAAATGTATATAGTTACAAACAAACGAAATTCCTGTCGCAGTGGTTACATTCTGGAACTCATTTCGCCCCACTGCTCAGCCACACAAGTTTATTCCTTACTGGAACGTTTTTCCTGGTCCTATACGTACAATGCCAAATAAATGACACCCAGAGTAGAAAAAATGGAAAACTGTCTGGAGTCAAGAGCCCTTGTCGAGAGGATGTATCAATGTCATTAATATTTTCGTTAAGACAGACGTTCAAACGGTACCAGAATGAAACAATCTCGACATCCTACGGTATTTATGGGTTCTTTTCTTTCTACAAACTTGACAGAGCGTTTTCCTAGTCACAAATAGCTGTGTTTACGTTTTGCCCAGTCCATTGGTCACCGCTGCGAAAAGTGAGTGCGCTTGCAGCATAATTTTCAGTGATCTTCGATGCTTGTGGCCTGACCAGTTTTTCTCCTCTTTGAAAAATAAACATTTTCCTTTGTAAGCTTCGGATGCAGCCAACAATTTACGTTGCAAGTGAAAAGCCTATCATTCTAATAGCACTGGATATGTAAGTGGTTAATGTTTCAAAATCATGTGTTGAAAGTTAATAGTGGAACCCTAATGATTGGTTTGGATTCGCTGGTAGAGTCGCACAGAGGTTTTTATGCCGAAATGGGCAATTTCTTCCAAACGGTTTGCGTCAAAAAGTTACATCGCTTAGATTCAGAAGTGTCAAAGCTGTAATATTTTTCAGTTAGGAAAGAAGCAAATAATATTCTCAAAGTGATACTTGGTCCAGTCAGCACTGTTCCCGCTCAAGTTAAAAACTACTTTCCATTCCAATATCTAATATAAGTAAACTTGTACTAGATTTCTCTTGCATACTATGAAAAAATGAAATTCCCTGTATGACATTTGTTTACTAAGAGAAAAATCGTTCATTTGACGAGACCATCTGCCATGATTTGACCTGCTACTAGGATTAAAACTTTACGTTCGGAAACATCACAATATATCTCTTGTACAGTTGTTCAAGATGTATTGCACATGTACCACCTGTATTGTATCTAGCACTACTGCACGAGGAGTTCTAAAGTGCGCCTTTCATCTATGATATTGATATTCATCTTTTGGCAACCCTAGGAATTTATTTATTCTGACCTTGTATGCCCTAACTCCTGAACCATGAGTTTTATGCGCATGTCCTACTTTAGTTATGCATCTGCACAAACTTCAAATTTTCCGTATGTTTGCAAGTGTGCTAACAGCTTGTTTGCTTTCATTTTTTTCTCAACTGCAAGCACTTAATAACTTTTTTTTTATCTAATCGAATGATAACTCTCTGTGCAGTTTGTAATGTTACCGCTATTACTGTCATTCCAACCTTACATAGAGAATTACTATAAGCACGCAAAATATATAACGACTCGGGTTCCCGGCCGTCAATATGACGGTAATGAATGCTCGTTGGCCAAGTTTCGTTTGGCTGCCAAACACCAAGGAAAATAAATAGCTTCAAAAAGTGGTAGCAATGTTAGCACTTGAGTATATCAGCTAAAGATATTAGCACAACAAACCCAGTTAAGAGATAGCTAACAATCATCTGAATTTCAATTCTCAAGGCTACTCCGTATGGACGGCGTCATCGCCAGGGCAGACATTATAGCAGAATAAAGAAAGTCAATGAGAACGGATAAAAACAAAGCAAACGGAATCAAATTTGAGTGATGCATTTTGGACTGCAAAAAAAAAAAAAAGAAGAAACGCACTGCTAATGTAGAAAATGAGTAGGTTTATGAACGGCAGGCTATTTACTAAACAGAAACCTTTAATTCTCCAAGCTCACGAGAAATATCCAACAATATATAGAACTTATTTGTTGTTAATCTGAAATTTCAATTTCCTCTTATATCATCCTTTGGTGTTCAGCAGATAATTTTTCCTGAGCCTTTCTTGAAATGGAATCAGAGAAAACGATAAAACTTGGCAGTTAGTAACCAATCACCTAACTTACAGGCAAACATTGTATCATTATATAGTGGACTAGATATTTTTTTTTACTTTGTTTGTATGCATGCAACATCAAATCATTTTTCCTTCCATTCTCCCTAGGTAGCACAGGGTTAGGTTCGCCCACCCTTGCTATGTTTTGGGGACCAGCAACTTCAAGGGGATTCAGTAGATTACCCAAGCATTTGCTAGGCATTTGGGACGTCTTTCTTTCGTATTGCGACTGCTGTTATTGTCTTCTCCTTTTCCGACTAGCTGTTTCCATACGCATTGATCATGCATGGAAACACCCTCATTCTTGGGGACCACGTTTCTATTGTTAATAATATACATAAGTCTCTTCTTTCTTTAGATTGCTTTTATTGTGAAAATTTAGGCTCAGACTTCTCAATATATAAATGAAAAAAACGATAATTAACTTCCATTTCAGATGAAGAATAAAATCCTAGGTGAACGTCATAGCAAAGCTATTTTTTCATTAACTTTTTGCAGTGGCGGCCGAATTTCAGATAATATCTGAATCAGAGACGTTCAAGAGTTCTAGAGAGTTTGAGCAATAATTACTTTAGAAATTTCAATTTAAGGTTTAACTAAGGATTGTGATTTTAGCACCGGAGAAAACATTACAAACTCAGATAAAGAAAGGAAACTTTTGGTATTTCTGGTGCTGTGAGTGTCTTAAAAAATTGCATCAGAGAATCACCGGAGAAAGGGCGGCTGACGACAGTGGCGCTGGTAGTCAGCAGCTGTCGAGAGTCAGCATGTCAGCGCTCACACTAGTGACGCTGGCGGCACTGCTGTCAGCAGTGGCAAGTTACGAGGAGCTCATCGACCTGTCGTACACGTACCTCGTAGACGCGCCGACGTGGCCCACGCAGCGGGCGCTCGAACTCATTCCAGTCAAAAAGGGCACCAATAAATTCGGGATATGGTAAGTAATGCTCTCTGCACAGTTTGTTACGTGCTAATAGCGGTTTTAATTTTAAGTGAAATATTCTTCAACGAATTGCAATGTCGATAGTTTTTGTTATGACATTCGGCGTTTGTTTGGAATTATAATATACTGTGAGTGTTTTCTCTATGATATGATTTAATTTATCGAAATCAGTTGTATGCTTGACAAACATATGCCCCCTTATATTGTAGAGACGCTAAAGTATTGGTTTCAACTTCAGAAATGGTTTGAGAAATGGAGAACGGCAATGTCATCAGCATTTGGTATTACTCATGGCATAGGACAAGGCGGCTTATTATCCCCAAATCTCTTTAATATCTTCATTAAGAGCATCCACACCCAACTGATAGCAGCTCGAGAGAGGTATCATATGACACAGTAAATGCGCTCAGTTATGCTGATGACATGGTCCTAACTTCTCCACATGCTGGTGAGCTGCAAAAACTGTTCTCAATTTCCGAGAACAAAGCTAGTAATCTGTGTACTGAAATAAAACTATCAAAACTGTCTGCACATACATTAAACCTAGGAAAAATAACCTGCCTATCTATGAAGTTACTCGTTTCAGTGGTGTCCATCTCACTTCTGTGGACAACTTCTCTCCCCTTGGTCGAAAATTGCCATTGATTTTCGTAATAACAAAGATATAGAAAAAGAACTACGAAAGCTCAACGCAGTAGGTAACTTAATATGCTAATCAAAAAATTTGGTCACAGTTCGGAAGAGGTCATATGCCCTGCATATCGGAGCCATTGATAATCCCTGTACTGTAGCTTTCTTTGGTCGAACTTTAATCAGAAGTCTATTGGACGCCCACGTGTAGCCTACCATGACAGATTTAGCCGACTGATGGTATACCGACTGACTACCTCAAAGTTAGGACATGGATATGGGCTTTTAGTAGCCAAAAGAAGCTAGAAAAGTTTTATAACACCTTACTCAAGGTGATCCGCAAGGGTCCTGGCTACAAACTAACATGTGCCAAACAGGGGCCAAACAATGAGCAGCAATACTGTGTAGTTTGCATGGATGGTATTGCCCGACATTTTATATCTAATGTATTAATGTAACACTAGTGATAAACTGTGCCTTGTGCACTTGTACCATTTCCCTCTCTGTATCTGGAAAAATGTATTATTACCTTCGCCGAGAAGGTTATATTTTTTGTTGTCTTTGTCTGTTTATCTGTCTGTTATTATGCATGTCTCTTTGTCTGTCATCCAGATTACTTAAAATCTTATAGACGGATCTTTACGAAATTTGCAGGGATTGTTAGGCATGCCGACAGTAAGAATTGATTAACTGTTGGTGAAAAACCGTTCATCTGTCTGTTTGTTTGTCTGCCTACTTTTTCTCAAGGCCATAACTTGAAAGCAGAAGAACGGATTTTCATGAAATTTATATGAGTTCTAGGTACATACATTATGCAAAGTTAATGATCAAATTTAGTGGATGATCTGTTTGTTAGTTCGTTTGTTTGTTGCTATATTTGGTTTTATACTTGTAAGCGCAATAGCTCAAAAAAGTTATAAATTGATCTTTATGAAATTGACGAGGGTTGTTAGTTATGTTAAACCGCATAAACGATTAAATTTTGGTGATCGCTTGGTCTGTTTGTCTATTTAACTTATGTTTGTCATAATGTTTGTTCGTAGCATTCTCAAAAGTTATGAGCAGATCTTCATGAAAATTGCAGGAATTATTAATTATATCAAAAGGCACAAATGATTAGATTTTGGTGCTAATACAAAGAAAATCATTGATCCAGAACCAATTTAAACTTTTCGTTACTGATGCCTTGCTTGGCAAAGGTATGCGCTCTCAGAATGCTCTCTAGTTTATTCAATTTCCATAACGTGAAACGTTCATATATAGTGATTGTTTCATTCTCTAGACGCAACGTAAATTATGTGAAGAGATTAAGAAAGAAATGTGTCTAGAGAATGACAAATGTCAGGCAGTTATGACCAGTCTATGAGCTTCTAGAGATTGAATCAGCGAGGTATTAGATTGCGCTCCCGAAACCCAGATTGCTTAAACAACATGGAGATTATTGCACTTAATTATTAAAGATCGTTTCGCTATAAATCAGAAAGACTGATACTGTTGTACACGATAAAATTATTGGTGAACATAGTTAATCCAGCGTTCTGTGAAGGCAAAATTTTCGTGCATCTGTGTGAATTTAGTAGGCTTTGATATGGATATGGATGTGTTGAACGATTTACCTTCATCTCTTATCGAATTAGTGAAAAATATTATATTCATCACCAAATAAAAGTTTGCGCGTTCTATGCATCGGAATACATTGCAGAACCTATCAAATGCTTTAGTTTGAATGAAAATTTACCCTCAAGAAAGCAGTGAGAGATTCTAAACTAAAACACCAAAGGTTTTCAAATTTTCCAAGTCAACGTATTCTATTTCCTGAACGGTACTGTTTCTTAGGTTGCACTTGTTTAACTACGTCAGGTGCATTTTTTTATCGTTTAGCTGGCGTCACGTCTGAGATGAGAGGAATTTTTACCATCACTAATTTCAGATGTGTTCGCTGTTACATTCTAGGATTGAATTGAACGAATTCTGCACATCAGAACATTCCGGCACACACCTGGACGCTCCAGTTCACTTCTCAAGGGACGGCTGGACTGTGGACCGCATCCCTCTGGAGCGACTCTACCGGCGACCAGGTGAGCTGTCAATTTAGCTGCGATGTTACTCTATTAGTCATTGTTTATTGCTACTTGCAGTAAATAATTTACTCTTGTTATCTTTTCCGGGTTAGAAAGATTCTTCAATTATTGGTTACAATTACTGTTCACTATTCGCCTACCTGTGTAGTATTTTTCTAACGGGAGAGAATTATTCTCTACATCTAGGTAAGAGGAAACGTCTTCTTTCATTTTCTCATACAGCACGTCGGAATTAATATTGAACATAAGACAACTTTCGACAGGAAAATACCATGGTGGTACTAAATTGATTAGGCAAGGCTTATGGTTGTATATATGGGCGACGGGATCCAACGTTACAGAAATCAAATTTACCAAAAGACGTGTATTCATCTCGGGCTTCAGAGATACCAATAATTGCTTCGTTTTTTATAGGTGAACGCATCGACTCAAGTCAAACAATGTGGAACGCGTCGCTACTTGGCATAGGGGAAAGGTAAAACTAAATTCGCGCTAAACAAATAATGACCTGAAGTTTCACTTCGTATAGTTTGGCTAAAGGATACATCGACTTTCCTATTATTTACCTACTGTCGATATGTGGCTCAAGAACAAGTGTAATTTCATGAGGGATAATATTACTTGTGAGGGGCGTGGTGTCGGTGTAAGAGAATCTCAAAAACTAAGATGCTCATTTCGAACAATTTTTGTTCACTTTCCTTAGATTTCCTTACATTAAGAGTTAACTCTCGACCACTACTGTAGTGTCACCCTGCAAACAAACTGCTGCTGGTTACTAGACGCCTGAAGCAATTAATGCTACACGAAATATCTTAAACGTTGCTGGCTCAGTGGTTCTCAAATATTGCCGGACTGAATATTCTTGGCTTTGAGTGGGTCCTTGTGACTCCGTTTTTTTTTTTTAATTCACTCTTACGGATGCACACATTGATGGCACCGATCAAAAAACATTTCGCTAAGAGGATTGTTTCAACTGTGTTTTCATCAATTATTCCTCTCGGTGATTGCAGATCTGAAAATAGTTTTCATCTATTATGTCTCATTAACTTTACTACTAATCAGTCACATGCGTTTTTTTTTTATATTTTATCAGCGCTATTCCTGTAAAACACCTTTTCGGAAAAAATATGTGACATCCATGAAAATGTGATTCTGCCGAGTATATCAATGACGAGTTTACAAAAAACTCCAGTGAAGTATCAGGTCTAGATATTCTTGATCTAGAATCTTTGTCCGACAGTGCATCGGAGCAGTAGGGATGTTTTCTTTAGCTTAGTGTAGTTTACAGGTCTCAGGAAACGAATAAAGCAAGGTCGAACGCAAGCCGCCTTTCTGAACCTGTATTTTGTAGTTCGGCCGCTATTATGAACACACGATGTTTTGGTTATTGGCAGTCGTATTATGATGTACCCATCCTAAGACAATAGTTGCCGGTATTTTTGCCCTGATGAAATATCTTTATTTCTTCTCAGTATTGAAAAGCGCCCTGTCGGGGGCTCTTCGTTATGTGATCGTCTTCTCAAAGCCGAAGTCTCTGTGCCGGAGTATCCAACGTTTTTTAAATTAAGGCTAAGTAACTGTACAGCTGCTAGTACAATTACAGTGGCTAACTTCTTAAGTTTTACATCTCATTCTTTCTAATTTAACAGTTTACTGTCACGTACATATTTATATAAACATTGTTTAATATTAAACCCATTTTGATCATAGTTATTGTAAAATCAGCAAGAAGTGACACCGGTGCTTCATCACTGCACTGTAACTACCTACAGTGTGCATACTATTGTTAGCGAAAAAATTTATCGTACACCCTCAAGTATTGATGAACTCACTAATGTTTCAAAACCTCGTGTTTGTACAGTTCTAAGTTTTTTAGACGTTTATCGGTACGTAATGAGGAAAAGCAATGCAAAACTCAAGTTTCAGAAGAATAGGTTAGCTGGAATAATCGTAACAAGCAATTTCTGCAAACGGTATGAGACAAAATTATTCATATAATGGATAACGTGAACATAAAACAATTTTATTAGTTATTAGCATGGCCTTTCATTTTTATAACTTCTACAGTAGTCTCCTATCGTATAGATTTTTTTTATAAAATCCGAGCAAGTGTCTGCAGACGTGTTCCAATTCTTGACGGTTTTTAGGGGTTTGGCGTTCGACTTACCCTCATTTCCAAATCGCGTCATGAATTCTTGATTGGATTCTAGTCAGGACTCAATGAAGGCTATGATTTAATCATCAGACTGAATAATTCCTTAGCGGGACTTAATTTTCCGAGACAGTGTTGAAGTACAAGCACCTTAGAATAATATACTGTAGATCCACCTCTATCCTCAACATTTGGGACGGTTTTACTTGTGAGGAAAGATTACCTCTCTTGACCCAAATCATCTCAAGAAAAAATGAATATTTCAGAAAGCATCGATGTTCGCTTCATCACTCCGTTGAGCTCGTTTCCAGAAGCAACCGTAGGTGAAGAGCATACATTTGGCCACTTTCTTCAGGGCTCTCACTTTGCCCAATTTCAGTTTCCCGAGCCCTGCCCTCTTTATGTTCGCGGCTCCCCTAAACCCCCACTACACTGGAAGTACATTGACTGCCACAAACCGGTTGGGCCTCGATCGAGTGTCCAAATTGTTGCTCTTCTCTCTACTAGTAATCTTCCGCTGAATTTTAGCGAAACTGAATCAAGCAACGGCACGACTTGATCTACCCACGGCAGCAGCAGCCTTACGCGTTGACTCAGCGTCAGATGACACAGGGCCGATGCCAACTGAGGCATACGAGCTCTTTGCTACGCTGACTCGGCAGTGGTAGACATGCGCAATTGCCGTGAGAGCACTTACCTTCCTCAGAGATGGGGAGGGTAGGAGGGGGTGCGGGTCCATCTATGATGGCTTCCATTCATGATGCTATAGTTCCTGTAGACCTGTGATCGACTGCAGGCGTACGTACTCTTCTGGGGCCAGTTGGCCTACATTTATAGCACAAACTTGTGTGTGTGGGCTTTCCAGTTGAGGGTGCAGTCAAGTTGACTTCACCTTAACCTTTAGAGGTGGAAGTCATGTCGTTCATTCTAGTTCAGATGAAACTGTTCAGTGCGGGTGTACTCACAGCACTGTTTTTGTCTTCAAGTGGAGCCAAGCACTGAAATAAAACTAACGGAAATTGCAACGATTGTTCAAAACAACAGGTAATCTGAAATAGCAGGGAAACGTTCAATAACTAATATCCCTGCAGATTATTTTATCAATCCATATAATACTTGGCGACTTCGAAATTTCAAAGCCCAATATTAAGTGGGCGGGGGAACTGCCTTGCAATAGCGAAACGTGTGGTTGCAGCCTACACCGCCTGTCCACCTAAAAAATAGAGCGAAGATAGGCATGTGAATATGCAGACGGGAGCATCACCTCATTGAAAAGATGAAAAATTACCAGAGGTTTGCCATGGCGGTTGTTCTTGCTCCGTAAATGTGGCTGAGTCAATTGAAGCAATCAATGGTTCGAGTTAGCGCTACAGAAACCTCGTATTTCACAAAGGTAACTATAAGTGTGTGTTTATTATTTTTTATTTTCAGGCATTAAGGTTGACGTATCTGCCCAGGCGACAAAGTTCAAAAACTTTAACAATTACGAGGTGGAAGTGAGAGACCTGGAGCGGTGGGAGTCTGCACACGGCACCATCCCTGACGGGGCTGTGGTGATCATCCACACGGGCTGGGGGGCGCTGCACCGCAATATCACCGCCTATTCTGGCAAGGATCAGTACGACAAACTTAACTTTCCTGGTGAGTTAACTTATTAGCTTTGACAGCTCAGTCTGTAAATTCTACCGTGTTGTTTTTGAGCTAATAAACAGTTTGTGCAGAGCCAAACGGTAAATTATTGATAATATATATTGGTGTTGTCGGTGTCTCTAAGGTATATCACTCCACTTTATAGAAAACACAAAGAAAGTCATTTTGTTGCTTTAATCGCAAATTGATTAGAAATTTAAAAGCAAAGACGATTGTTAAAAATGATATCATTTTAAAAACGTTTCGGAGACCTGCTCCATCATAAGTTCTGAAACATACAAAGTCAAAAGTAAAAGTTTTTGCGTCATTCAAGCTATACAAAACAGGGTGGGGGTGCCCATCTGTGTAAGTCGGAATGACGTCACGTTGCCTATTCACCAGAGTCACCAGAGTCACGTTGCCTATTCACCGCTGAGCACGGTGGGAGGAGCTTCCGTAAAGGAAACATATTTCGCAATCCTCCTCATTCATCAGTCGGCCAGCATGCTGAACAGTGTGGTGCACGTGTATTCGTAGATAGTTTTAGTGTTTTAAAGACTGCCAACAGTGATGTAGAATAAAGAATTTTAGAATCCCTTTATATCCACAAACTCAAACCCGACCTCAATAGTAACAACAGTTCCTATCCCTTGAAATTAGTCAATAGATAATTTTTTCCAGTCAACATGTCCCTAAAAACTAGTCAATAGATATTTTTTTAGTCAACTTTATCAACCCTGTTTTGTATAGTTTTTACTTTTGAATTTGTATTTTTCAGAACTGATGACGGAGAAGATCTCCGAAACGTTTTTAAAGTGATATCATTTTTAACAATCGTCTTTGCTTTTAAATTTCTAGAAAACACCAATAGTTGCTAATTTTTGTCTGCAGAAGATGTTATCAATTTTATATGATTGGTGCTAAGTCTACGAATCAATTCACATAAAGTTATTTCCTCAGTATAGGTACATTGATAACCTTAAAGTTCTAGTGAAGGACTGCTCTAAGGGTTAGAAAGTAATCCTTGCTTTTAGCATACTTGTTTTCTCCGTTTCCCATATCGGCCCGCCAGCTACATTTGTCCCCAACACTGTACTGTATATATAGCTGCTCTCAATGAGTCACCTTGGTCGCACGCTTAACGTCAATTGATGAACGGACGTTCATTCCTCATATCGTCCGGAGTAAGAACTTTCCATCTGTGTCAGCGACTTTTAGTGACTTACCGACAATATGGGAGCTGAACCAAAACTCCGAAGTTCAGCGTACGGTGGGATAGTGTGGCTCGGCATTAGAATGCGTGCGTGTGTCCCACTTCCACGTACATAACAAAACAGCGAAATATTGCAAGAGGCGACTGAACAAACACGTATGTTGCCTCGCACACACTGTGCGTGTCCCCCGGTATAGTTGCGTGCTACGTGGCACTTCATTGTGTCAAGTACGTTAAGTGAATTCCTAGTCATTTAAGCAACGATTACAGTACGCTCGAGTCGTGGCATGTAGAAGACCAATTCTTCACCCGCAATTATTTTGACAATTTAAGGTTCAAGGGGTCAGCGTCTCTGGTGGTAAGTGGCTGTTGTAAAGACATAATACTGTCCGTGCCTGGCGATGGATGAAGAGACCGAGAGAGCCATTGGGGCTTTTTTCAGGCCATTATCAAATAACTGTCCCCTGTCCTTTCCGGTCATCCTGGTGATCGACTCACAAGCGGCGACTGTATGCAGCTGCTGCAGTTATATATGTATACCGTGTTCCTCGGTTATGCACAATGGCTCGGTTACAGTCAGATCATACTGCTTATCTAGAAGCAGTGCCATTTCACGGTAACTTATGCGCGCTGTCTATTATATGACATCAGGGGAAGTCATTTCACGCTGGTCCAGTGAAGTCGCTGAATTACTGACGTATTGTAAAGTGACTCATATGGTTAGATATCCAGTACGCGGTATGGTTCCAGAGCCGTGTTGTGGCGCACCCGCTGCTGCTTCGAACTATTAGTGAAAAGTTTACGAGCCGGAAGTAGTTTTTCCAACAACATGACTTAAGATCACTTCAAGAAAGTTTTTTTTTTTTTCATTTATGTCTTTGCATTCCGTTCGATAATTTAGTCAATTAAATGTCTGGAAAATTCCATAAAGGTTGACTGAAAAGAAGGTGAGTGATGTTTACGAGTTTTCGAAAATACTTATTTAATCGTTGAACTATTGTGGCATTTATGTTACCAAAAAAATATATTATGAACTGAAAGAATTTTGAATTGCCGGCAACAGACACAAGCGTCCAAAAGTAATAGGTAATTTGTGATGAAAGCCTGAACCGCGTTTCAAAGAAGTAATTCAAATATTCAGAACATCAGCTGTAGAGGCGATACTGCAAGTAGGATCAGATCAACTCGATGCAAGTGGGCAAACCAAACCTGGTTTTGTTCAGTTTTCCGGCTGGCCGGTCGTATAGCTAGGTGTTGATAATAATAGTGAATAATTTTAAGTGTTGTGAGCAGTAACAGCAGAGTGTCAGCAAGCTCCGGGATTTGAGGTGTTAAGGGCCGACGTTTCTCATTCAAATACCGTATTTCTGAGCTACACAATATTCAATATTCGGGCTCGGCCCGTTTAGATTAGCCGTTTAGGCGCAAGCCGCTGTGATGTAGGCCGATTAGGCACATACCTATAGCTGGACATAGGTGCACGGGTTCTTAATCACAAGCGTAGCACTGCTCACCATCTCTTCATTAAATAGTTTTACTTATCCAATAGCTCAATGTCATCTATCATATAATACTCTATCCAACCTTACTTATAATGCCTAATTCTATCTTAGCTTAAACGAATTTAATCTAACCTAATCATCTGTATAACACTATAATAACGTACAACGTAAACTGATACCTATACCCACAACAGCAGCATGTCATGCGTGGCTGACTCATGTGCTCGAGGTCCCGAGTTCAAGCGACAAGCCTGTCACGGGATCTTTGTCGCGTCCGGCCTACTGAGTCGGCAATTGTTTGGTATGCGGAAGCTGGGTGGGAGCACCTACCTGACCAGGAATGGGAGGGTGGGGAAGGGGGGGGGGGCTCGGGTCGTTGAACCTTCCGTTTCGGCCTTCCGTGGTCGACTCCGACTCTACTTACTCCTCTGGGGCCAGTTGGCCTATATCTGCAGCACGAATCAGTGCATAGGAGTTTCCCAGGGTAGGGTACAGTCAAAGTTGACTTTACCTCTACCTTATCACGAGTAAATCCAACGTGACTTAGGGTATATTCGATTTGGCGTCAAAATTAAGCCTTCGATGCTTGACTTGTTCGATACTTCAAGTAGGTGCGCTGGATTTGACCCGTTGAACTGAGTTCTAACCATTGGTTTTCAATCTGTTGCCCTCACGACTTTCAGAAATTAAATTTTCCGTCTAAAACAGAACTATGAACAAGCTCAACGTGATCACGTTGCTCTGACACGACACTTGTAACACGTTTTAAAGCGACAAAGCCAAAGCTTCTGTCTGAAATTTCGAACAAGTCAAATCTCATAGGCATAGCTTTGGTGCCTAAGCGAGGATTCTCTAATTAAAGATCAATAGAGGAATATCGCTAAAACTAGCAATGCATGGTGCCTGAACAGCGACCTCTGTTGGGTGGATCTGTACCTGTTTTGTTTGTCGAGTTCGAGCATCGATCTCAACGACGGCCGGATTTGTGATTGAAGAAGTTCCGGGGCTTGAACCTGGCTCAGTTGATCGAGTGATGAAATTTTTTAGCATGTGCAAAAAAAGGTACTGTTCGGAATGATGCGGGGCCACATCATTACGCAACTACAGCCACTCTGTCGGATCTCCGGGACAGAGCGTAACTTTTAAGATTTTTCCCTTTTATGTGATACTCAGTTTCAGGGCTTGCCACATAGCCTCTAGGGTTTGGTCCCCAAGTAACAACATCTTAACTCTTATTTTGAATTGCCATTGAGATTTCCACGAAAATTCTCACGTAAGATTTCATTGGTTCCTAATCTCCGACTTCACTCTATATATGTAATTTACATCTGATCTTAGTCTGGAAGATATAATTTTTTTCGACTCCACCCATGTCCGTGCACGCTGATATGTCGCAGCAAGCGAGCGTGCACGCTGATATGTCGCAGCAAGAGAGCGTGCACGCTGATATGTCGCAGCAAGCGAGCGTGTACGCTGATATGTCGCAGCAAGCGAGCGTGTACGCTGATATGTCGCAGCAAGCGAGCGCGTACGCTGATATGTCGCAGCAAGCGAGCGTGTACGCTGATATGTAGCAGCAAGCGAGAGTGTACGCTGATATGTCACAGCAAGCGAGCGTTCTTAGAATTTGTCAGTCGTGAGCATACACGTGAACTTAAGCCCGCCGTGACGTTACTTAAACTAACTTAAACTCTGGGCATGCTTGATTGATAGGTAATATTGCGCCTACGGGGCATGACGTTCGAAATTTACGACAAGAGCTTTGTCTTAACCGCTTTAAATCGTGTTACAAGAATTTCCGTTAGCCCAGTTATTTTGAGACAGCTGAAAATTCCATTATACGGAGTGAGATTGAGTTGTGGGAAGTCGAACTTAGATGTGAGCAATGCGTATAAACTAGAATAAGCAGACCATAAAAAAGTGACGGCGTTGAATTTTGTTGTCTGTCATTCCAAAGAGAGGCAGAAGGAGCAGAGTTTTAATAATAATAATATTTTTTGGTCAGCTAGATGGGTTGACAGAGAGGTGAAAAAAGCTTAAACTCTAGAGTAAGCTGGCCATAAAAAATGGCGGTGTTGACTTTGCCCCTGTACCGCTGGTGCACGCCACAAAGCGTTCTAGTTTTAGGTAGATAGTGCATTAAATTGAAGAAGTTCTAGAGTTCATAGCCCGCTTCTAGAACATGCCCCGACGCACAAACTAAATCTGCCACATAGCATAACCTCCTATCACAGCAGTAGGGACGCTCTGCCCACGCTGTCCGAACAGCGGAACAAATGCCTACACACATTCGGTAGATACACAGTGCACGCTGCACAATACAGCCGCGCTTCCACTTACGCTACAGCGAGCTATTAAAATGTTCTCGTCTCCTCAGGCCTAAGTTTGGATCTGGCGCGTTGGCTCTCCGGACACGGACACAGAAACGGCCACAGTCTGGGGATCGTGGGCGTGGGCATCGACACGCTGTCGCTGGATGTGGGCAGCAGCGTCAAGTTCGAGAGCCACGTCAAGCTGCTCGGCCACAACATTTTTGGACTGGAAAATGTCGCCAACACCGAAAAGGTAATAAGCATGTCGTCACGGAAGTTCATTTTACGTATCAATGGAGTGCAATTTCGGTCTTGGCGATGGGCCGTCATCGTTGATGGAAGCGCTACAGCTGATGTGATGAGGCGAATATTTTGAACGACTCCAGAATTTGATTGGTTTTACTTCGCTGGTTTGTATGCTTGGCCGTGAATATTCCCCAATTAAGTGGAACGATTGTTGCTCTCATCTGATACGTGCATGCTTTGCTGAGACCACTTGTACGCCAAACGTAGTATTTAACAGCAGATCATGCCACATATGGCAAAGTTCTTGGACTGGAGATATTTATCCACTCTCCTTTCCAACAGTTACTGACATCTATAAACATATCTACAGATGTGTATATAGAAATGAACATTGGCACAGAGTGTAAAAGATGCTCGCAATTTTCCTCAGTTCTTTCAAACGTTCCTTAATTCGAATGTTGTGAGCAATTATCTATCTACCTACCTACCTGTCTCTCTCTCTCTATCTCTCTCTACCTATCTCTCTATTTATCTATCTACATTATACTAAAAGTCTGTGAACCGGTCATGTTTGTGTCTTGTTTATGTGTCTTGTTTGGCACATTTTCATCACTTTTACACGAGAAGAAATCAGAGGTATTTGGGGGGGCCAGTCGCATTCTTTCCATGGATTAGCTCTTTAATTCGATTGTATCTGTGATACGGAAGTTAAACTGAGCTGGACCTCAAGAACGGGCATGATCAATTCAGCGGTTCCATGGGCAATACAACTGAAATACGTGATATATTATAATTCGACTTTGCTTACAACCTAGGTGTTAAATATTCGTTGGTTCCGGAAGCAAAAATCTGTTGATAGTGAACCGAATGGGACGCTCCTTGACGGGCAGAAGAAGACGGCCGAATAGCGGGTGGTCTATGCCCAGCTATATAACACCTGCTTTTTGCGAAAGCGAAGACGATCGCAATGATGACCGAACGGGTCACGAGCCGTCTACTATCTTCTATATATTAATACGCTTGTATCTACGTGTGTGTGTGTGTGGGTGTGTGTGTGGGTGTGTGTGTCACGCTCTTCACAAATAGATAGGCGTAAATTAGAGACTTGACTTCATTTCACCCGTATC
>LQNS02278002.1:447154-462525 GCA_001587735.2 Parhyale hawaiensis
TTCCGTTTTAAGAGTAACGCTGTGAAGACTTTAATAGCCCGTGCCTTTAAAATATGTTCTTCATACGCCAATGTTCATGTAGAGTTCGAATTTCTTCGCAACTTTTTCAAATGCAATGGATTCCCTGTATCTTTCATCGACTCGAAAATTAAGCAATTTTTATTTCGGAATTTCAGCACTGAAACACCTGCCACCACCGGTAATGATGCAAATACAGTATATGTAACCCTTCAATATTTTGGCCAGCAGTCGGAAAAGATGAAAAGCGAATTGAAAAAAAATGTACTTAAATACTTTCCCGATAAGAAATTTATTTTTGTACTAGTTAATAAATTTACGATAGGCTCCTTTTTCGAAATCAAAGACAGGCCTCCTAAAGCAGTTCTAAGCTCTGTAGTTTAACAATTTTGTTGCCCGCTCTGTGGGTCTACGTACATTGGTTCTACTGTGCGTACTATTATCACCAGAGTCTGTGAACACAGCGGCAGGAGTGCTCGTACGGGAAGCATGCTAGTCAGTCCTCCTCATTCTATGGTAAGACAGCATGCCGAACGGTGTGGCGTCCGAGTCGATCTTGATAATTTCTCCATTTTAGGTACGCAATCCTCGCCTGTTTGTCTGCGTATTTTAGAATCTCTGTGCATTTTTAAGTTGAAGCCTCCTCTTAATGAAATGCAAAGCGCAAACCCATTGCATATCATCAACCGTTAGTTTTTTTTTTTTTTTATCATTCAGTGTTTCGATTCATGTGTGTTCCTTGCTGTTTTTACTAGTGAACTTTAGTCTTTGTTAGTAAATTTCTTATACTTTATCTCAACAGTTTTTGCTGATGATGGGTAGGATGCCCGAGACTTTCAAATTTAGTATATGATGATACGTACAGCCCTCCTGGTCCTCACCTTCCTTGTAAATATAAAATTGAGAAGAAAAGATAATAGATCGTAAACTTAGCTAAATGGTTCAAGATGCTGCACGTGCGCGGCAATGATCGACGACAACCATCGGAATTTCAGTGGAGTTGGCAGGGAAGCACGACGTCTTAATTTTGCGGAGAAGTTAGGATTACGGCAGTACACTGGCGGTACGCAGTTTAATCATGGATGCCAGCGTTTATAGGGGAGCAGCAGCCGCACTTGCAGGCACAGCCGGAATTTTGTATGAACGGGACAACAACGGAGTTGTAGGCTATCGCAGCAAGGTTGATTCGACAGCGGTTGTAGTATGGGCGACAACCAAACCTTAATTGCCACAGAGAATGGCGAAGAGCAGATGATGACCTTTCGCAGTAGCGAGGGCTATATAGACAGCAATATACCCTTAAAATCCGCAAGACAGCGACAGCGATGATTGTAGGGGCAACAGACAGTAGATAATTGCTTGCAGCGAAGGTGTGTGGGCAACTAACCGTAGATAACAGCGATAGTGAGGGTGTATGGGTAACGCACCGTAGAGAACAACAACAACAACGATGGTGCATGGGTAACGCACCGTAGAGAACAGCAACAGCTATGGTGTTTGGGTAAAACACTGTAGAGAACAGCAACAGCGATGGTGTATGGGCAACACTCAGTTGAAAACAGGGAAGATCTTCAGAGAGTCGCAAAGCAAAGGCAATACCATGAGTTGATGTTAACGTGACGGCACACGTTAAGGAGTGTTGTCTCCAAGGTGTAGGGCTGCTTAGCACCGCTGGCCGTGCCGAGGACACAAGCCTGAACAGAAGGTCACCGTGAGTATGACACATCGGGCTGCCAGTTGCAGCTCGACATGGTTCGAGAGAGAGACCAGGTCGACCTATAGGTACACACAAGATATCACTGACTTTTTCACTAACAACTTCTTCAGTAGATAATTAAGTAATAGCGTTCATACATAAATCCGACAATGGTGTTTGCAAATTTAAGTGCAATTTAAAATTGACCAGAAAAGTTTCAATACTTAAATACGTGTCTGCTTTCATATGGACGTCAACGATTTGCAATATTACACGTAATTACGCACCGCAAGTTCCCGAGCAAATTGAAAATAGTGGTTTGCACATATCCGTCGAAAAGAAATTATGCAACTTTGATGAATAGGACTGAGCAGTTCCAAGAGGTTTACATTATCGTACAGAACAAGAAGCCACAAAGTTTTAAAAATCTGACGAACCACGCGTCTAAGCACATTAAACACTCAAACGTAAACGTTATTATTCAGGATATAACTCAACTCCACAAATACAATATTTCATTTTTCCTACGCCAGTAGGAATGACAAATTATAACTTAGTCTTAATTAAACGGAATATTTGTCGCTCTGGGAACGCATACAGCCTGAGCCCAACACCACATCCTTTCAACAACGGGGACAGTACGAAATGGCCGAATTTCGCACAGGTGAGCTCCGACTGACGGCGTTGGTCATCTAGCGGCAATCCCCTTACAAACAGTCTCATTTTGTACGACAGAAGCTTCTCAAATTTGTGGTACGCTCGATTTGTAATGAAATGCCAAGTAAACAGCTAATGAAAATGTTAATGAAATGTATTGGTATGCGGGCTTAGCACAATGATCAGAACAGACAGCAGAGCTGAATGGTGAGTCGGAGCAGCTGGCAGACATGAAGTGATGTAGCCCTGGCAGCAGTGAAGTGATGAAGCACTGGCTGCCATGAAGTGATCTAGCATTAGTAGTAGTGAAGGGATATAGCAATGATAGCAGTGAAGTGATATAGCATTGGTGGCCGTGAAGTGATCTGAATGGTGATGCACTGGTCGCCGTGAAGTGGTGTATAGCATTGACAGCAGTTAAGTGATACATCATTGGTAGCCGCGAAGTGATACATCATTGGCAGCCGTGAAGTGATACATCATTGGCAGCCGTGAAGTGGTACATCATTGGAAGCCGTGAAGTGATACAGTATTGGTAGCCGAGAAGTGATACAGCATTGGTAGCCGTGCAATGATCTAGCATCTTCAACAGCGAAATGATGTAGCATTGACACGCCTAGAGTGATCTAGCATTGGCAACTGTGAAGTGATGTAGCATTGCTCGTCGTAAAGCGATCTAACATTCGCAGTTGTGAAGTGATCTAACATTAGCAGCTTTGAAGTAATATAGTGTAGGACACCATGGAGTAATTTTTAATTCCATTAACAATGAAGTGATATAACATTGTGATCTATTAAATTATATATATATAATGGAGACAACTATGAAGTTATGTAACACAGGTAGTCCTCTAATAAATCATGTAATGTAAGCAACCATGAAACAATGCAAAATAGTCGTCTACTAAATTATGTAATTTAGGCAACTATGAAGGGATTAAAAATAGAAATCTATTGAATAATGTAATGTAGGTAACCATGACGAGATGTACCAGTAACATATACAACACGAAGTGAAATAACACAGATAACAATGACGTGATGCAGTGTAGGAAACAACCGTGATGTCATTCAACTTAGGCAGCCTTGGAATGATTCAACTTACGCAACTATGACAGTGATTCAACTTAGGCAACCATAAAGTGATGTAACATAGACAACCATGTAATGATGTAACGTAGGCAACCACAAAGTGGCGTAGTGTTCCTAGGTAGTACTGTGAAATGACATGCATGGTGCAACTGTACATGGTTCCAGTGATGAAGGGTTATATCAGCACCACAATGCTATTTCAATATCTTTTAACGGCTGTCATTGTATCATCTCATGGTTTATTATGCATTTTTTGTTCATGGCTACTAATGTGGTTTTATTCTCTAGTAGTACAGTGGTTTTAAGCAGGTTTTTCAGTATTACTGTGATTTCGTAACTTTCTTTTCATTGCTGCTATATGGATGAGCTCTACGGAGAGCTCTACATACGTAAATTTCAGAGGTTATCGCTTCAAATCCGTCGTTGGAAAAAAAACTTGATTGTATGTGATATTAATGTACATTACATATGGTATCTATGCGTCAATTCTTTCTATAAAATATTAATATTCCTAGAAATTATGATGAATTTTTAATTATTCTTGGTGTCCGAAGGTATGATATATATCGCCTAATGAAGATATATGATTGGGAATTTAGATTCCCCGCTCTGCAACGCTGCCTTATGACACGACGAAGAAATCTTTGGGATTATTAGCACTCATCTCATTAACACTTACGTAAATTGGCCTCCAGGCTCAATTGCGATATGCCTGATTACGGGTTCCCATCAATGTATGGTGTGGTCCATGGTTAGGCATAAAACGAATGAGACACTCAACGTGGACTACCTCTAGCATAACAGTGATACTTTCGATAACCTACTCTACAATCGGTTCGGTATTAGTGTATTCCTAAGTGTGATCGGTTTGCTTTCAACGTTGCTTTCGACAATAATCCATGTTTGCGCACGGCGCCTTAAGTTAGTCCCAATTAGAGAATGTTACGGAAGCACACAGCCCGTTGACTCACACACAGTTACCTGTACAGACCAACTTCCACGCTCAAAACTAATAAATGCAGGACATCGGGCGCACACGCTGATCTGAATTCAGTCACACTACCGCTTACGCCAAGGGTGCTGAGACGGAACAGGTTGACGCGCTGCCGTAAGGGCCAGACGTACGTACATTGGACTCTGTTAGAGCGATGACGTCACAAGAGAGGATTCGTTCGTAGCACAGTCGAACACAATTAATTACCTACCATAATTTGGATATGAATATTGTATACAAATAGCAATGAACAATGTGATACTTTCGGCAGAATGGTTGTAATATTTAATAGTTATTCGGGTTATTTTTCCGTAACAGGCATTCATGCACCTGGTCGGGCCATATGCTTGTGAAATGTCGATCTAAGCAGTGCCATCAGTAACCGATCCAGTCCTTCTCTCCAAATCGTAAAAACCACAGCATGATAAAAAATATGGATTTAACATTCGCCAGTTTCAGCAGAATTGTTCCGTAAGACAATTTAAACATGAGGAACTGATAGGTTTTTTTCTTGCAAGTTAGTTAACGCGAGTTGGACGCGACACATACTGTTATATTGCTGTACCGCGAGCAGCGCATAGTAGCTGATATTTTTCTAATTTTACCTAGCAATTGTACGACTTCTGCGTATTATGAACAGACTTTTGCTTTAATATTACTTCTAAGAAGGAAAGAAATCTGTTTCTCTGGTGCTTTAATTACCTCTGCCAAGGAGGTTATGTTTTCGCCGTGTTTGTCTGTCTGTCACCAAGATAACTGAAAAAGTTACGAACCGGTTTCGACGAAATTTACAGAGATTGTTAGGTATGTTAGGCGAAACAGATGATTAACTTTTGGTGAAATTATGTTCATCCGTTTGTTTATTTGTTTGTCTGCCTCATTTTTCTCAATGACATAACTCAAAAAGTTATGGATGGATTTTTATGAAATTAGCATGAGTTGTTAGGTATATAACAAAGAATTAGTGACCAAATTTTTGTAGTGATCCGTATGTTTATTCGTTCATTTGTCACCGTTTTTAATTATATGCTTGTTTGCACAATACCTCAAAAAATAACGAATTGATCTTTATGAAATTGATAGAGGTTGTTAGTATGTTAAAACATATAGATGATTAAATTTTGGTGCAGATCGGTTTGTTCGTTTGAATGTTTGACTCATGTTTGTCATAACGTTTGTTACAAGTGTAAGTCAAAATGTTATGAACGGATTTTCAAGAAAATTGCGCAAGCTATTATTACTATCATAAGGCACAAATGATCAGATTTTGTTGCTTATACGAAGAAAATTATGGTTTCAGAGCTACTTTGATTTTTTTTCTAACGTTGCCACGCTTGGCGGAGGTATGCGATCTAAGAGTGCTTTAGTTATTAATTTTTTTCTTGCAAATCTTGTCTAAAAGCTCTTCTATCCCGGCGTTTAATCATACCCATCTGAACCAATTTTTGTCACACTGTTTGAAGTCATGGAGGATAGCAGGTCGTTGATAAAAGAGAAAAATAAATCGAAAACATTGAGGTATTCATTCATATGATTCCATCTTTAGAATGTCATATCACTCTCGTTAAAACTCAACTTGATTTATTGCAGTTTAAAGACGATAAACTTGACTAAAAAAAGTGCCTCTGACTCATGCAGGCCTTTGCTTGGCTTAATTCATCTGCTCATTTATAAGCTTTAAGCCAACGCTCATTCAAAATTGTATCCTTTAGAAAGCTAAAAAAGTTCGTAGATGCTGCTTTTATGCGTATTTTTGGGCAACTATAAGGACTGTAGGACATCCAGGGCACTGTGAAGGCTCAAATGGAATGTTGAAGAAACAATGTAAAAAAGATACTACACCAACGTACTAGCATCTTGTAAAGTGACAAGCTGTGTACGAGAAGTATACGCTAACCTTGTAAGTTTCATCATCCTTGCGCTTACGCTACAACAGACTGCAACATATAACAGCGCAATATGCTCTCCAATCAGATAATAAGTTCAGGGTGTGCTACAGATGCCCCCATCCTATCCTCGGTGGCTGAGTTTGAATTTTTTCAACATTTCAAGGAATTTTACTCCTAAAAGCAAGCAAATATCGGTTCAGTGCTTCCTGCTGCCTACTTAGGACTTCACAACGACTTTGACGCTCATATAAAGTGTGATAAATAAAAAACCCCTGACACTTCCACTGCACGTACAGCTGCCTGCCAAGGACTTCACAATCACTACACGTGACGCCTATACTGTGCTATATCAGGAACCTTTAATAAATTCATTGCACGTACAGGTGAATGCCGATGACTTCACAATCACCGTGACGCCTATATTGTGGTAAACAGAAACCCTTAACACACCCATTGATCTTACAGCTGCCTGCCAAGGACTTCACAATTACGGTGACGCCCATCAAAATTGGCGGAGGGAGCGGGTCGCCCGTACGCGTCGTGGCAGAAGTCGGCTCAGCCCCGGCCCCCATCGTGGACTCGGCCGCTGCCACCTCAGCCCTTCCTTACTCTCTGCCTGCCCTCCTCGTTATTGTATCCGCCGTCCTCACTTCCGTTGGGTGGTAAAGAAAACTTGGAAGAAATCTTGCATATTCCATTGTGGCTGCAGAGCCTTTTAGACACCTCTGTTCGTCATAGCTCCTTGTTCTCTTAGTGTTTGTATCCACCGTTGTGGCTTCTTTGAAGTGGTAAAGGAATCTTCGAAGTTCTAACATATTCCAATGTAGTCGTCGAGGTTTGAAGTTACTTACCTCTGCACGCTCCTTTCTTCTTATTTGTGTATGTCAATCACTGTGGGTCCTGTGCGATGGTAAATGAGTTTCGTAACAAATGTTATAGAATCTGTCTACTCGTAGGCTGCAAAGGGGTAAGCTATTTCCTGTTTCGCACCCGTGAGGTGCTGCATGAAACGATAAGCCAAGTTTCGAGACTTGCAGGAATATTCCTTTGCCTGAGAATGAACTCTAACCAATTTTTGTACAGTAGCATCATATGTAGACGTTAGATTATATTATTACGTGTTGTTTAGGCGTTTATTTCATGTGTTCAACTATTACTTGTGTAAAGGGTTCTCTGTCCTCATCTTTGTTTGTGAAGCGTAGCGTTATTTTTTAGTGAGTGAGATAAGCCCAAGCATACATAGGCATTTACAAGAGCACATTTCTTGATAATTTTACTGATAACTTCTATCGATGACGATTGAGATGCACTCTCTCCCTATCAATGAAGTCGTGCTAGCTATTTCCTGTGCTGGGTACTTCACTTTAACTCAAAAATTTCTCAACTCAATCCACAAGTTGCACACTGCTCCAGTAGAGATATTTCAGTTTTTGCAGTTCACAATTTTCGGCAGATCCAATATGTATTGTAGTAGACTAGAAACTGCAGCGCCTTTTAGCTAACGACAGCTAGAATGAGAAGTAAAAAAAAAAATCTAAGTAGACTACTGAACTAGTAGTCGAATCTGACCAATGAAGTCTGTAACTTTAAGTACTCGCCAATTGGGCTTCGGCACCACAAGTAGCCTACTGTGTCGTGTACCTTCTTATTAGACGTTAGCAACACAAAGATAGGCAGGATAGGTACATACTCTGACTGACTAGCATCGCGTCCCGTCTTCAAAAATATGCTTGGGTGTACAATAAGGTTGTCTACCCTTAAACGAGACTGTATGCAGCATGTCTGGTTCCCCTTTGCATTGAATAAAATTCCGTGGTGGAAGTCCTCACCTGTTCTACTCAGCTTTACCTACTGTAACGGCTCCGTCATCTTCACTTCTGCCTATATCTCCCGATACGCGATATTTCGTCTCATTATTACAAATTTTGAAAAGTCTGTCCAACGGGTTGAAAGTTTTCACCTAATTTCACTTTGAAATTAAGATGTTTTTATTCTTACTAATGAGAAGTATTTTCAATGTGGTCATAAATTACACGCTTTGTTCAGCAGCGATTTTGAAGGGAAAATGTTATTTAGTTTTACTTTCCCACTGTATAGCAATAGCAGTATTCTACCGTATTTTCTCCCATGTATGACCACTTTTATTAGACAGACTGCATGAACGACATACAATGTAAAATGTTGTTTCATCTTCTTAGTAAGTTCACCATCCAACGTAATTATATAATTCCGTAGCCAGTGAGAAATGTTTGCTGAATGCGACTAGCTACCACCTAAATACTGAGTACGTTTAGATATGCTGTAATTACCCTCTCTATGTGCTTACTCTCTGCATTTCTGTGATGTTCACAAGAGTGTTATAATAAATACTGTCGCTGTAAAGGAAACTTGTAAACATTTGTTCAACAATTTTGGGGACTAAATTTCATTGAAATCAATTTCTGATCTAATCACTTCAGTATTTTCGTTCAGTGCCGCCGATGTTTTGTTGTACATGTAAAGGTAAGCGTGATTTTATTCAGTTCAGTAATATCCAAGACCGTCAGAGGTGCTATCATTTCTTTCATCTGCTCTTGTTTAGGTCCAGTAATTCCCTCTGCCAGTGCCATTATCTCCAGTTTTTTTTTATTCTGTGTGTTGCTAATACGAATGATATCTTATCCACATGTCACTTCACTGAAATCACACATCAGCACCGTCATAATCTAAGAATCGATTACGTGTTCTTGGTGCTCAGAGTTATCTCTTCAAATCCAATACTTTTTGCTTGTGTCGTCACCCACTCCAGCTTTCATCAAACTACTATTTACTATGTATAAGCGGCATACCGATTTCGTTATTTCGTACCGTCGTTCCAGTCACGACGTTTGTCAGCTGCGCTTCTATCTGAAATAGCTATAGCTGGATGTGCTCTGCCTATCTGTTTTTCTTCCTTCGCTCCAATAATTTTGGCTGCAGCCGTACTGAATATTCCTGGCTCCATCCTGGTCCTCGTTTCACGATTTCCCCTCGGTTTGGAGCTTAATTTTTCCTTGGAACAGCGACGACGTGGATGAAAAACTGAGCGTGGAGTTTGTACTTGAGACCACAAGCAGCGAACGCAGAGATGAAGTGGTCTTCTTTCCCCTGGGAGAGTTTTTGGATGCTCGAGTTTACCGAAGCAGAGGAGAGAGCAAACAGATATTTCCTAACTCCCAATATTGACAAAACAACGGCGATCATCTGTTGGACTCGAGGGTCCGTGCCTGAAGGTGTGTACAGCCGTTATTGGGCACCCATTTACCTTGCACCCTTATTCAGAAACCAAGAACTTAATTGCACTGCTAACAGGGCGCTTGTTAGGACAGCAGATGTGAGGTGATCTTGTGTTAAAAGAGATCGGGCAGCCTCAGTACTAAGAATGTATTTTTTACAGAACTAACTATGGGCGTTGATGTAAAAAAATTGATTTACCGCTCATAGTGTCAGCGAATAAATCTGATGGCGGAGAGTGCCTGCTTTTTAGATGTATTTGTATTTATGGTGTTTAGTGTCACTATATGCTACTATTTTAAAATTAAATTTGTCATAATAAAGCACAGGGCTCAAAAGAAATACGCTGCCGACTTAAAGGAAGAACAGCAGCACGCATATCACTAATCATTTGCTTAACATGAAGGTATTGATTTGTGTAGTCCAAAGTTTGTGTGGACGTGTCCCAATTATTTCTGAGCATCTCAGCTACTTAACGACAAACCAGCACCTTGCATCTCACGATCACAGATCACAGGGGCTGAAAATCCGGTGCATGTTCATTTTTCTTCAATTGCTAGTGCTTTGCATTTTATATGTTACAAGAGAAAGGTAGTTTATCTGGTTAGCTGTAACATATGTAGCTGCAACTGTACATGTTCTTGACAAGTCTGTTTTGCAAAACAATGCAGTTCATGTACAGTGTTATTTTTCACAACTGATCGTGCATCATTGCTACAGACTCTGATCAGGGTGGCACGTTGACCTCTGAATTTTGCTTCGGTAATCAACAGCTAACTTTCACGTAAGTTTTTATTTTAATGGTACGGTTTACGCAAGAATAACTGTTTTTTGTTGACTGGGGTACTGAACTTTAGTAAAGCCTGCACGTTCTCGTTGGCCGATGTAGCAGTTGCAACGCCCTTAGAGTTCGCTTTACATATTACTACTCGATCATTTGCATGCTCGCTAAAAGTAAAAAAAAAAAAGTCTGAAAGGCCCTCTGCACAGAACAGACATTACTAGCGAGATAGGCCAGGATTGACACGCACATACACACACCACACTGTTACCAATAAGTGGTAGCTTTGGTCGATGTCGCCGCAGCTGACTCTGACCAGGACCATAAATGTTATACTTATAACGTCTCCCGTTAAGACGTCTTAAATGAAAAGTATAAAGAAAGGTGTTGTACATTTCATGTCTGCCGTTCATGTTCATTTCGCGAATCACTTTGTTTACCTTGTCACGAGCAGCAAACACGCTGTTATAGTTCCAGTCAAATGCGCCATGCACTCCCACTTATGCCTCGCCTTTTATTCGACCCTCTGTGAAACTGTCAAATTTATCCTTTTGATGCATAACATTAGGCGATATAAAAATGCGAATATTACAGGCTGCGTGCCCGAGTTATGGAAGCTAAACGGATGGTATAAAGTTAGCGCTGCCATATCAAATGCACTCGCTCTTTAACGTTTTGTGAAGTAGTCTGATAATGCCCGGTCTTGGTCTAATTATAATGTAGTCACAGGTCTTTGTATTCTTAAGTGCTGGAGATCGACGTGCAAATGTTAGAGTGTAGCAGATTTTAGCATTTATCTTATCACAACACGCCATAACTAATACATAGTGCACCAGGTCGCGTACTCGTATTTNGGTCTAATTATAATGTAGTCAGAAGTCTTTGTATTCTTAAGTGCTGGAGATCGACGTGCAAATGTTAGAGTGTAGCAGATTTTAGCATTTATCTTATCACAACACGCCATAACTAATACATAGTGCACCAGGTCGTGTGCTCGTATTTCGAGCCAGAAACCGTGTGTTGAACGTCGACTAGTGAAACTTAAGCGCATTGCCGAAATCCGTTTGGGTGTCGGTGATAATTTTAATGTCCATCAGTGAAGAAAATTTAAGTGTCATATAGGGTATAATTACAGGAAATAGCTGAAACTTATTTCTAATTTTCGTTCTTACGAACGATTATATCTTTTAATTGAATAATTCCAGAATGGAGGCTCTGTCGTCAGCTCCTCTGACCTTATGAAAATCGAAAATAGTTAGCTTCAAGAGAGAAGAGAATAATGAGTGGCAAGTGTGCATTCAAACTTTAGAAATGATAAAAAAGTTGAGAGATCCAGGAACCTCTTGTTTTTTTCTCTTTAACAGCATACTGAAATTGAGACATTTCGGGTACAAAATTGACATGTTAGAAGCCTGTTTTAATTTATTCACGAATATTCAGACAGAAGTCTTTTCATTTAGCTACTCCATTCATTGAAGTAGGTTATATATATTAGTTGCATTTACTGTTTGCGGTACGTCAATTTACGGCAGTAGAGAAAAGTTATGAAGCACTCTGACATGTAGCATACTTGACAAGAGTAACATTCCAACTAATTATTACTCACTCTTTATAATTTTCATAACCTACGTCATGTCGTAGATCATGGATACTATCCTTTCTGTTTTCAGTGTCTACTGTTGTTTGTGTTGAAATTTTTTGTAGGGAAATTGAGACTGCGAATGAAATTTTGTAAAATATTTTTCATTTCTCAAGTCACATAATAGCATACATACAATCTATCGTTACTGCGCATAATTAACTACTTTTATCATTTATTACTTACTGTAACATAGAAATTATAAAGTGGTGCTCGAGACTTTATTAAATCTTTATTATTTGACGTACTTTCTCTTTTCATACTCCAATTGATATTCTCCTGAAAGAAAAATGAGTTGCAGTTACAACCCCTGTTGGTACATTATGTGTGTACTGGTATTTCGTTTCGTAGGCCAATGGTAGCTCGAGGCCACGATGCAGCGCAATTATTCTCTACCTGGACGTTAGTAATTTTTTCCAGCACCGGGAGATAGCTCCTGCTACCACAGCAAAGTAATGCCAGTGGCCAATCACACGTTCACTGAAGCATTATTCCGATTATCATGATATTAAGCTCTGCAGAAAACCCACTTTAGAAGCCAAAAGCCGCCAGCGATGATGTCTACACCATGGGTCTGTTGCAGAGACTACACGTACCACTCTTGCCTGGTATGGTTCTATAGGTTCTTTCGCCGTAAGTCAATTCGCCGTCAGTCAGTTCGCCGTCGGTCAATTCGCCTTTGATCTTCTCACCGTGAGGGCACTTCGCCGTCATGTAATATAAGTAATATAAATGGCATGGTAATGCATAAATTACACCCAACGACGCCTAACTTAATACGCTATTATTATCATTATTAGGAAAAGTTTCAGTGACCCAAAAAGCAGCAAAGCTTCCCACGAAAAAATGGATAACAAAAATAAAAGATGAAATAAAATGAAAATTACAGCACCTATAAACATCACCGATCTTAGTCAAATAATATAATTCACATGAAAACTGCACATCTTAAATAGTCATTTAATACGATTCGACCGTGAGACTAAAAATGAATACTTTAACCCAACCTAACCTTCCTAAGGTTACATTAGATAGTGTTTGGTTTGGCTAGTTCAATTTTTTAGCTACTACAGTTTTTAGTTTTTTGTTAACCCCTTCCGCACGACCGCGCGGCTTCGTCATGTAATGCGCTATCCGACATTAAGTATTCTAATTATATTTATGCTCTATCAGTGAGTATAGCAGTGTGCTCCGGCATAGAGAATATGCAGGGAAGAAATAAATAAACCGTGACGAAAGGGGTATCGTCATCGGAGAGCGGCGGTGCGGTCGTGATGACGACAACAGTATCGTCACCGTAGTAAAGGTGTTAAACTTTTAGTTAGGAACATGTTTAATATTGATAGATTGGCTGCTAATATTGACTTAATTAAGCTATAAGTGATATAAATTCTTCAGTCGGGACTGTATGTGTCTCCACATAGAAGATATGAGAATGCAGCAATGAAAAGAAATGGTGAAAATGGTATCCAGCAACTCAAGGGGAATTAAGATCTGACCTGAAGAACAATAATTGGCTACATTCACAAATTTATGAGAATATGATAGCATTCACACCATCACGACCGCTACTGTCCTCTTTGCTATTTCAATGCAATTACTGCAAATACTGGTTCTACTAAAGCTGGAATGTATGGCATTAGCAATGGCTGGCTAAACTCTAGCTGGCGATAGGTCTAGACAGCAGCCCATTTTCACACTAATGCAAACAGTATTTTATACTGACTAGTTGATTAACATAATATGTTGCGAACACCTAACAATTTTCAGTCAATACGTAACAACTGCTTAAAACGCAATGTCAACAACCTGTACATGATCTGCGACACACTAGATAAGGCGGCGGCAAGACAATCATACAGAATCAGAAGACAAAAGAAGATCAGTTGTGCGCTTGCGCGTTTTGTTATTCTTACTGGATGACAAATATTTTTTTCCTAATTGAATATAGTTTAAACTTAATGATCAACCTCTAATTAACTTCCTTAAATCATACAGAATCAAACGACAAAAGACGATCAGTTTTGTTTAAATAAATTGTTTAAATCTTAATGATCAACCAACCACTAATCAACTTCTTTAGTGCCTTAGCTTCTAAATACCATACCTGTGACATATCCTCAAGGCAAAATGCCATCAGGGTGAAATGTTTTCACGGCGAAACGCCGTCACTACGAAATGCCCTAACGGTGAAATGACCAATGGCGAAATGACCGACGGCGACTTGACCGACGGCGAAATGACCAGCGGCGAAAAAACCTGTCACGGTCTGGTATAACGCTCTCAAATGGATTCTGACGCTGATGCATGTAAATTGCAGCTGGATGTTTCTATCGACAGATCTACATCAAACCAAATTAATTGGCACAACATGGCGCAAGGAATGTATGTACTGTATCGGTATGAAAAAATTCCAAGGTATCGGTCACTGGCGAACAATAAAAATCAGATGTTCAATTTTATTATTAATAATTTTCGTGTCTCAGATCCATTGAGCATCGCCCACGGTTAAGCCATATCGACGAATTAGCGAGCCAGTTTATAGTTCCATTTCTTAAATAAAATGAGCAGTTTGCATTTTTTACATCTTCATGCTAATAAGCAAACATTTTCTCGACATTTTATCAATCAACCTCTATATACGTTCTACATTTTCAAGATGCGGCCAGCAATACAAGAGCGCATGCGCTTGTGTGGTAAGTTGCTCAGATATCAGTCGCGAACCACCAAGTTTAGCAGTCAACGAATATAGCAACAATATACTCTCAGCTGAGCAAGCCCAAGCAAATTCTAAATTTACAAATCCATAAATCAATTAATTCTTCATAACTGCACCAAGCTCATAGATATGACCATTTTGTCACAGCCAGCTCCGTATAAGCCAACTAAATTTTATGCGACCGCTGCATATCAGAACATACGGATACGTACACCCACAGTACTACTGAGTGTTTCATCTAAATGTTGTTATGCTCACCCTGCTCTCCACTAATTACGAAATCTGTAGGGAAAATAGAAAAGTGCAATAGTATTGGTAGTACCGTATTTGTTGGTCCTATTTCGAGTATTGATAATTGGGTAAAGCACGGATTATTGCGCGATCTACAGAAGTTACAACCGGTTCATAAATGGGAAGCAATTCTTATGTGCAAAGTTTACGCCCTCAGATCTATTTCACTGTCGTAAATATTACCTCGAAATATCGGTGAAGTTCTTTGGCTTACAATTCAATTGAGAACTAGAGCACTCTGAGAGCGCATACCTCCGCCAAGTGAGCCAACGGTAGCAAAAATTCAAATTGGCTCTGAAACCATAATTTTCTTTGCATAAACTCCAAAATCTGATCATTTGTG
>LQNS02278017.1:36334-47800 GCA_001587735.2 Parhyale hawaiensis
TCATTCATTCTCTTCCTATTTTTTCTGTCTTCACCTTTCTTCCATTTTCCTCTCTACCTACTAACATCTCTCCCACTATCGTCTAATTTTCTCCTCTCTTCACTCCACTCACCGTTGCTTAGAGAAGCTGTATGCATCTGCATTGAGTGAATTTCAACGTAGAAAAATAAAGAACTGCACTGAGACGTGGTAAAATGAACGGGCTGGATTGACTCTCTACTCTAGGTCGAGCGCTTTGAGCTGATGCCCCAATCCAACTCTCGATGGTTGTCGTTTGCTGGAGCATAGGACACTCTGCGAAAGCCATCTCCAAACTATTGAAACGAATTTTTTAATGAAACAATTTCATCTGCAGAGCAGTCGATGAAGTTGCGAAAAGAGAGCAAAGTTCACAGGGACTTTGTACACTACCACACACGACTCTGGCTGCCACACTGATCTCCTGCAAACAATTCAAAAAGCAGAGCTGACTGTATGTCCATGCAAGACCAAAGGAGCCGCCGATTGTTCCGGCAAGAACAACTTAAAATTAACCTAATATGCATGATACGCGTCAGGAGCTTCAGCGATAGTAATTTATTTCACCCCTGAATTCGAGATGCAGGTGCTACCAGCGCCCTGATTATGCTTAGGAACTTCTGGAAACTTCAGTTTACAGAGCAGGGGCCGTATGCCCAAACGCTTGTGAAGTTACAAGCATTGTAACTCTACAGCTACAGACACAAATGCAACTATGTAACTGCTGAACTTTTGCATTTTTCTCCTCGATTCAACATTCGAGTCTTATCTTTCAATTAGGTACGCATCTATTGGGCATTCAAACCACTTTGATCCTTTTGCGAAGATCAGTATAAGAAAGTGACAAAATCTAGGCCCAGATACCGGTACTTCTTCAAGGAACCGTACAGTTGACCTTACCGTAACTTTACAAGGCCTTTGTACATTCAGCCCCTGGGCTGATGGTGATGCAGGGGTTAACAGCGCCGTAATTATTCTTTGGGGGCTTTTGAAAACTTCACTTTTGAGAGCAAGGTTGTTACCGATGCAGGTGCTAGCAGCGCCCTGACTATCTAGGGGACTACTGAAAACTTCACTTTACGGAGCAGGGTTGAGATGTGCACCTTCGCAAGCTTATAAAATCGATGGCTAATGTGTGACATTAAGTCCCTCTCAGGGAGCATAGGATGGGCCATAGGGTTAGGTTAGTTACGTTCGTCCAGGGGGTCCGTGTAGGTTACCTTAGCCATTAGCTAGGTCATCGGGGCGTCTGTCTTTCGTGTTCACTTTGCTTCCTTACCGATGTCATTCTCCTACTTGCTTATGCTTTATTCTGTTCTTCCTCTTCTTTCCCGAGTTACTGTTCCAATGGGCGTTGTTCCTGTGTGGGAACACCTCCGTACATGAGTTCCCCGTGTCTATCGACATACTAGACATCCCTTGCTTTTCCCTCTGTGATATCGCTCCGCTCGGAAAGGGAGGCTCAAACTTCCTCACTATAACTATAACTGACTATAACATTCAGTCTTAACAACGCTAGCCAATTAGGCGCTTGCTGCACTTGATTCCGCCGTGCTAATCGATTGTGCCCAAAGACGTACTCAGACGTACGGCATCTTTGCTCATTCCGACGGGACAAAACTGAGTGCATATAACACTAGCCGTGGCATTTCTATGAACAAGCAGAGGCTAAAAGTACTTACAGTTACTGTTCCTTTGGGTAAAATATTACAAGTTACAGAGAGCGGATATCGAAACTATTAATTTAATATGTTTCATTGCCTGTTTACGTGCTAGTTTTTTTATTCCTCGAACACTGTACTATGCGACTACATGCTTTGAATTATCTTGTAAACAACACTTTCACTTGTACGTTTCCTGTTGTGTATTATTTTTGTAAACTGGCGACAACTTCACTGCATATTTTTTACAATTCACTTGGAGTCGCAACTATTGAAAGTTCTAAGGTATAGACAGGCATTAGCTACATACCTGAGTATAACTTGTCACCTTGAAACTAGTGCTCCTCTCAAACTGGGACATTATAGCTGCAATGATAATAATTTTTCCGGACCACAGCCAGCTGGCAGGGAACACAAAGGGAAGGAGTTCGAACAACTTTAGTGCTCAAGGATGCCAAGCCGCACGGCAAGGGGTGACTACTAGTTAAAAAGACAATCTAACGTCGCCGTTATCTAATGTCGCTACATCTAACAACAGTTTCTTGGGCACAGCGAGATCAGCTTAGGTGCAGTTCCCTCTCTCTTTCTGAATGGCAACCGATAAGAATAATAGATATTGAGTAATAGATTAGAGAAGCGAAATGATGATAACGCAAATGCTGCTATCCCCAATCAGATGCGGCAGTTTCCAATTGTCTGTTTTAATCCACGGCTGCAATTGGCATAACAATTTAGAGCTCAAAAGCTGGAAGGCCGGAGAGGGTAGGCGATAGGTTAGTCCTGGAAGACGAATCCAAGACATAGGGCTACAACAGGCTTACAGACATACCTACAAGCCGCCCAGGACACCGGCCGCCCGCGACATAGGCCGTCAACAAGGAGCTGCGCAGAAGCGAAGTGCTTTAGTCTTACGTACAGAAGATTTAGTCAACCTTCCGAACTGGTAGTGAGGATGAAGGTTTAATTGAACTAATAAAAGAATACGACTAAAATGGTAGAAGGAAATGTAGAATTGCAAAAAAATAATGAATTTGTTACGTTATGACTGAAATGTCGTTTAGGCGAGGATGTGCTACGCAAACAATATTTCGTTCACAGCTCTATCGACTAACGACGGAAATTACTGTAAATGACTGGCAAAAACTGAATCGATTAATTTCTCCTACAGAAAGAATAATTACATAGAGAGGGATCATAAAAACAAGAAGAAGAAAAACGACGAAAACCGTGTTGCAACAATGGACCATCATCTCCGCAGCTTGCAGGGGCAATCTGTACAGTAGCGAAAAAGGAAGGTAGAATTAGCGAACCTGCCAATCTATTGTTCTAGGTATGCCTGTTTATGACAGATATAAAGACACCGAAAAGGGTATGGAACAATAAACGTCGTGCAAGATTTAAAGTCAGAACTATAGGGCAATTTAATAAAAGAACTGCAATTGAAGGAGAAGAAATTTTCAGAGGTATGCTAACCTCACAAGTTGATGCGTAATTGGTAGCAGCTATCGTAGGACAAAAGGGAGACCTAGTTCTTCCTTTAATAGGAAGTAAAAAAGGACGAGGACGTGAAACGCAATCACGGTTGAGGGAAAGCGAGAAAACCTTAATCAGCGATATTCTACGACTGATGAGGAAGTTGGGTGAAGACAAAAGAACGCTCAACATTAATAAGGAAACCGAAATTAATAAAAGCAATTAGATTAGATTATTAGATTAGAAAGGCGGCAGTAGACGAACCAAAAGGCCCATTACAAAAGAGACACCGGGACTTACACCCCGGCCCTCTATGAGCTATTGCCATTATGTCAGTAGGATGTAGAGGAATGGAGAAACGAAAAGAGAGAAAATGGAAGACGAAAGTGAGAAAAAAGAAAGGAGAAATAAAAAGAAGGGGGAGAAGAATCTGCGCCAAAGCGATGGTCATGCATGATGTCCTTGGACTTGTACAGTATTCGAAGTTTCTGGTGATGAATCCATACTCGCTGACACACTACAGCAAAGGTGAAATGAAGAGGGTATCCACTCAACACTGCAGCACTGGACACTTCATAAATACTTGACAAGCTGTAGTCGATAACCCAACACTGAAGCTGAATAGATACGGGGGACTCCACTTGAGGTTCCTGACAACTTAAAGTCAGAAACCTTTGGGCCGGGCACAGCCCTAAGTTATTAAATAGTCAAGGAAAACACTTACTCAATAACGGCGTTAAATGAAGTAACGTCTTCGTTAAGATTATTTAATTACGTCAGAATAAACAGCAGAAGATAAACAATCCGGCCGAGTTAAGTGGCTGAGGAATTTATTAAGAAGGTTCCGGGAGTAACAGGTCCTCTCCGAGTGACAAATCAAGACGGAACTAAAGTAATGTCAACGCAGACCACACCCTCACCTGGGAAACCCACATGCACTGCTTTGTGCTGCGGGTATAGGCCCACTGGCCCCAGATGAGTAGATTAGATTAGATAGGCGGCAGTAGACGAACCAAAAGATCCATTCCCAAAGAGACACCGGGACTTACACCCCGGCCCTCTATGATCTATTACCATTATGTTAGTAGGATATAGAGTAATGGAGAAACGAGAGGAGAAAAAATGGGAGACGAAAGAGAAAAAAGAAGGGGAAAATAAAAGGAGGAGGAAATTCTACGCCAAAGCGATGGTCATGAATGCCCGCAAGCATGATCGATAGCCGCTGAAATGCAGAGCTTAAATACATAGATGTAGCGGAAGTGAGAAGAAGTCAGCTTAAAATGGCCTGGGAAGCTTTAGCCGTTAAGTGCTTGCGCTCGTGGAGAAGGAATTTTTACCTGTGGAGGATGCCTCTCCCAATGTATGTCAAGACTAGTTTTAAACGAGTTGACCGACTCCGCACCAACAACGTCGGAAGGGAGTCTATTCCAAATGCTGACTATGAAATAGGGAAAGAACTGCTGACATAAGGTTGTTCTTCGAGCTTTATGCTTCAGTTTTTGACCGTTGTTTCGGGACTCTTTCAAAGAGTCCCGTTAAAGGTACGTCGCTAAAGCCATTCAAGTACTTGAATGTTTCAATTAGTTGCTCCCTGAGTTGTCTTTGCTCGAGAGAGATCAGACCCAGTTCTTTCAGGTGACGTTCATACGACTTGTTTCTCAGCTGAGGTTTCAGTTCCGTTGCTCTGCGTTTGACTCTTTCCAGGTTATCGATGTCTTTACAAAGATGGGGCGACAAGAATTTAACAACAAATTTTCAGTGTGGCCTCACTAATGCCTTGTACAAGGGAAAGATGATGTCCTTGGACAGGTATTCGAAGTTTCTGGTGATGAATCCGAGTGCTCTGCTTGCCATTTTCACATTCTTGTCCATTTGCTGACTGTGCTGTAGTTTGTTTTTAATAGTGATTCTTATGTCACGTTATTCAGTGACAGTAGCCAATTCCATCCCATTCATTTTCAATGAGGTGGAAAAGTTCACCAGCCCTACGTGCATTACTGAGCATTTGTCGACATTAAAGTTCATCTGCCACGTTGTGCTCCATTCCATAAGGTGGTCAAGGTCTTGTTGGAGCTCGGCTCTTTTCGTCGTGGGATGACATATTTTTGTATCATTCGCAAATATACTGATTTTACTACGGATGTCAAGATCGAGATCATTGACGTAAATTGAGAACAGAAATGGACCAAGAACGCTACCTTGTGGAACCCCTGATGAAACCTGTATCCAGTCGCTCGACTCTCCTCCAAGCTTCACTTGCTGCTGCCGACCCGTAAGCCATGCATTGCTCCATCGCAAATAGTCTCCCTGGATGCCATGGGCTTCCAATTTTTTTTTATTAGCCGGTGATGGGGGACTTTATCAAAAGCCTTTTGAAAGTCTAGATACACAGGGTCCACACCCTTTTTTTCATCTTTAATATCTGTAACTTTTGAGAAAAAGTCCAGTAGGTTTGTTAAGCAGCTTCTTCCATTTCGGAAGCCATGTTGAGTGTCGGAAATGAGCTGCTGCATCCTCAGATGATCAGTGATGCGCTTCTTCAAAAGGCGTTCGATGATTTTGCTGACGAGCGAAGTAAGACTTGATTGGTCGATAGTTGCTGGGGCTCTTCTTATCCCCCTTCTTATGTATCGGTATTACATTAGCTAGTTTCCAATCCTGCGGAACTTCTCCCGCTCTTATAGATTGATTAAATATTTCGAGCAGTGGCTTCACGAAGATTGGAGCCATTTCTCGTAGTACACGGGGAGTAAGATTATCTGGGCCAGTGGATTTGTACACATTTAGGTGGGTGAGTTCTTGAAGGATCTCGATTTCCGTGAAAACACAGGTGCTAATTGGAGAAACTTGCATCGGTGCTGGTTCAGGAATATTGGTTACATTTCCAACAGTAATTACAGAGGTGAAATAGTCGTTGAGGATTGTGGCTTTGTCTTTCAAGTCATTCGTGATTGCACCGTCAGCTCTTTTGAGCGGACCTATGGTTTTTTTTTTTCTATTGGTGATTTCACCGTCAGGTCGTTTGAGCGGTTTCTTTTTTGAATAGTCTTTCTTTACATATTTATAGAATGCTTTTGGGTTGTGTTTCGACATAGCCGCTACGGAAACTTCCTCCTCCCTTTTTGTGGTTGTGACAATTTTCTTTACATCCCAACAAGCCCTTATGTGACTGAATCTGTTCTCCTCTGTTGGATTACGCTTCCAGGCTTTGTAACGCACTTGTCGCGTAGTAATGCTGCGTTTGACTGTCCTAATCATCCAGAGGGGATCATTACTGATACGAACTCGTTTAGTTGGGATGTGTCTTTCACCTGCTCTCAGTATGCTCGTCTTCAAAAGATATGATCATTGTTCTACACTGGCGTCTCTCATCGGGGTTTCGAAGTCCGTTGTTTTTATTTCAGTAGCCCTTTCTTGAAAATTCGCTCGTCGATAGTCTGGCAGCTTGAGATGACTCGCATTAGTGGTGAATCCATTGCCAGTTTTGAGCCGATCTAGGATGGCTTGGTCAACAATTTCGCAATCAGGAGTGGAGAATACCAGATCTAGAATATTACCGTATCTCGTAGGTTCATTAACGTGCTGAGTCAAGTCGTGGTGGCTGAGGAGTTCGAACAGTTTGCTGCCTGGGGCTGGGCTGCACAAGGTAGCTACTCCAATCAATTTGTGGGAGGTTGAAGTCTCACATTAGAATTGGTTCATTCGAAGTATTCAGTGCATTTTCGATCTTGTTGTAAAGTGCTGCATGAGTTTCAGCGGTACTGCGATTGCTCCTACAGGCGAGCATAATATTTAACGACTGTCGAATGCCGAGACGAGCATGGGTAGTGATAAATTCATATTCTTCAGTCGCTGCAAAACCTTTACAGTGGGGATTAAGGTGTTCCTTGATATATATGACTGAACCCTCTCCTCTGCCAGTTTCTGTAGGTCGGTCTATTTTGAAAAGTTTACAGCCTTTCAATGTAACTTCTGCTTCCAGATTCTTGTTTGAAAGGTTGATCCATGTTCCATTGAGTGCGATGACATCATACGCAAGATTGGATGCAATAGCTTGTAGTTCATTCATTTTGTTTGTGATGCTCTGAACGCTGCCAAATAAGAATTTGACACTAGTTTTTGCAATGTTTCTCCGAGTTACTGATATGCTGGGAGCGTCTGATTGCTGGGAAAAGATTGGGGACGTGAGATCTACAAAAGCATTGTCAGTGGCGGCGAGAGCGCCTGTCTGTAGGTGAGCAAGGGAATATTTTTGTGTTTCGGCGAGACAGTTGTCAGATTGTTTTACGTCCGCAGCTATTTGACGGACTATAGGTCGTTTCCCGCCGAGGTTGCCTTACTTCTCGTGATTCTGGTTTGTGGTGGCTCACAAGGTTTCGTCTTTGAAGGATTGTTCCTAGCACCTGACTTTCGGGTACTGAGATTTCCTTCATGCGCTGGTACGCTTGAGGTTCTTGGTAATTGGCCACGCTTTTTTTTCTGAGACTGACTTTTCCTTAGAGACACTTACTGGACTCCCTCTTTCAGTGATGGATGAGTCAAGGTCTATTTGGCGGGCATTGGTAGGTTGTGGTACATCAATATCCTTAGACATATTGCTGTTCATCGATACGAGGTTCGAGACTATGGATGGAATGAGAGCCGAAGGACCTAGAAGTGACATCTGCGCGGATGTATCTAGAGTTGGAGTGATTTCCTCCTCATGCGTGTCATGCGAATAGGTGATAATTGTGCCCTCATTTCCTTTAGGATCCCGAACATTTATTCCACTAAGGGACGATAATATCTGAGGATTACAGGGGACGGCCACGAGGACATTGATAGCCCTCTGCTCCATTGCTGGCAAATCGGCTGGGAGAGCGTGAAAGGGGGCTGGGTGGCGATGCTGCTGGTCATAGGTCTTGCGCGCAAGCCTTCTTCCAAATCAGCGGTCTCGGAAGCCGCTGCAACGAGCAGCATATCTCCGAGGGCATGGTGCCCAGCACCATTCAAGTTAAACCCATCGCCGAAAAATAATCTCCAATCGTCAAAAAACGAAGGAAATATGTCAATAATTTTGAGCCCACTGTCCTCTGCCTCTCTTTTAATTTGTCCGTTGATGTAGCGGATCCTAGAGAATAGGCGGTTACCAGCCCTGAGGCGGGGTAGAATACTTGTCAGAGTTACATTGTCAGATTTATTTTTTGCCGCGGTAATGAGGTCTTTAACGAGCTGCAGCCGAGTTTCATAATAAGTTCGCAGATCATTCGTTCCAACATGGATAATGACGCGATCCATCTTTTTGCAACGGAGGTCCTTCAAGATTGCAGTAGTATTAGTCGTGGATGTTTTAGGTCTGCAGACTGACGGTCCTCAGTAAGTGAGCAACTCAAAGCCATCAGCGGGCATCGTTAACATATCCGGGGCCGCTTTTCCAAAAGCACACGAATCAAGTCGAAAGTACATAATGTTACAGACAGAAATTTCTATCAAGAGAAGGACTTATAAAAATTCTATTAGGAGACAATTTTCAATTCAATTCTCATTATTTATATCAGCTCGTGACTCGTGTGTCAGGTTGTTAGGGTGCCTGCCTAGTCTACAACATAGCTGAGAGCATGTGTTAGGTTAGGTGAGCATCCTGCACAGTCTATGGCCTGTTAGAGGAAATTTGTTAGGTTAGTATAAGTTTAGTTGAGTCAGCATAGGTGCGGGTCGGCTGGAGGCAAGTAAGGCAATACACTGAGCAGTACCTCACTTTGTCACTCTTTGCAAGTAGCCTAGTGAGTCGCGTCCCTCTGTTGAGACGCCTGCAGAGTGTAGCAAGTTATGCAGTGCAGTCGTTCACTTTATCACTGACGGGGATCTTGTGAAAAAATACGTTTGGTATTCTACTTGGTTCGGTAATGCTGGACTTTTTCGATTTACTGGTTGAAACCCCACGCATCAAGCCCTCATTTAATTAGGATAGATTAATTACCTATTCGATCTAAATTCGTGAATCAAACTTTCTTCGTTACTGTAGGGCCTGCCTCGATAAACTAGCCTCTAAACGAAATGAAGTGCTAGCAGCTTAAAACAAAATCTAGTAGCTGAACTAAAAAAAACGCACCAACATATTATGGGCTACGCGCAGACCAGATACCAATGACCACCCCTGGCAGACTTCGGCTATCTGCCATGTCCCATCTCTGACTTGGTATGACGGAAGACCTCAAGGTACGCATAACGCCGAGGACAACGGGGTAGTGTGATAAGTCTGTTCGGGCAAGGACAACTATTGGAGCTTAGGCTAGGGGAATAATGGGGAAAAAATAATTGATGGACTGAAAACTTATCTGCTCATGGCCTTCGTAGATAGTTCGGCTATGATTTCTGTCTAATTTCCAGTCAATACCTTGTCTCTAGTTCACGGTTTACACTTCATGCGTTGAAGAATAAGAGTCTTGAGAGCTGAGATTGAACTAGCATTATTCTAGAATAGGTTTTCCGGATAAATTCTTCATTCCTTAGGAGAAAAACTCTGCAAGCAGCTAGTGATTGTAGAACCTCCGAGTTATAATTCAGACCCGAATAGAAAGAAATATTAGGCCCGGTTTTGCGGTCGCAGAACACCAAATCCTTGATCGCACACAATCAATAATAATTGTTGTACGTTCGATTAACTGCCCAGCACACCGGTCCGCGGGTCTGGAGATCCAGTCTTCTCGAGTCGCAGGCTGAGAGGCTGCGGGGCCGTTCACCGTTAACTAAAGAACATCATATTTGCAATCTGAAATTAGCAAATATCTCCGCGGCAGTGGCAATGTTAATTTAATTAGGAACTGGCTAAATGATTTGCAGTTTCCAGTACCTGGTTAGAGCCAATGAGGCCCTGGAAATTTCTAGGGTCGCCTGGAGGCGACTCTTACTTTTGCTTGCCAGCTCCGATCATAAATTCGTTAGGTAAAGTTCAAACGTTGCTACACCGGCCTGAGGAAGTGCGGGGCCGTGCGGCCGCTGCATACACTGGGGCTGCCTTCGCAACTGCCTGAGGAGGAGGAGACAATCAATCTGCACTTCATTAACCAAAGTATTTGTAGCTTTCTTCTCACCGTGCTCAATGCTCATGTTGGGTAGATAAAAATAATTTAGTCAATCTGATGGCTACGTTTTCTTCTAAGACATCCAAAGAAAATGACAGTGAATCATGAATAACTTATGAATTTTAGCTGGCACGTTTTGCTGCAAGTTAAATAATATCTGCCTAACTAGACCAGTTGCAGTTTCATTGTTTAGGGTATTTGAAATAGAAAGACAATGCAAGACTTTTGCGCGTTTTTATTATGTTAAAGTGAAGAATATCTCAACTTCAGGGGAGCATCCCGTTTTTTTTTGAAAACTTTTATATGAAGGTCGATTCTTCTGAAATTTCCAATGCATATTTGTTTTTGGAAAAGAAACCTATTTTGCTCGTACATTTTTTAATTTAGGCCTTTGTTTTTTTGAGATAATTGGGAATATATTTAATACAAGTTTCATTGAAACGAAGATGAATTTGAAGCTTACAGAGCTTTACAGCTTCCTTTTCCACTTCATGAAACCTAGATTTCGAGTTCTGCAGCACAAATACGTCGGATAATTAAATATAGCCATTTTATTAAAATAACGGTGGCTGTCATTGTGCAAAACCGCAACATTTCGAACTGGACTCGTTTATAGTCGTGCAAGGACTGTATGTTCGAGGAGCCTGTTGTGCATCTATGATTGCTTCTACAGGGCTGCCAACTAGTAATTTCCGCAAGAATAAAAGTCGGAGATGACAGGTTCCAGCAATTTTATGTGTTACCGACTAGGAAATTTTTAAACATAGTATTGAACCATAAACACTCAGATACGTTAAAATGACTAGGGTGAGCGCATTCACTCTTTGTACTGTTAGGAATCTAACTAACTTATTTATTCTCAGAAACATTAAAATAATACTCTAGCGTACGTTTCGGCCCATTCCTACTTAGGCCACGCCCCCCCACCACAAGCTTATGCCCCACAGCACTGCCGTAGAAGAATGAGCAATGCAGCGAGGCCCGCAGCACAAACAAGACCAGCCTAAAAAATGTTTAAAATCCTAGCTCTCCCTTCTTCTTGATTGTTCAGGGTAGGTCGAAGCTCCTTAATGCATAAAGCTTCTAGAACGAGTAACTCTTGTCTTGAGCTACCACGACAGAGTATTTTCACGGAGTCCAGGAGCGATTTTGCAGGTACTCTTGTCCTCTGGTGTACTTCTCTGAGGTGAGCGAGGACTGACTTGTGCTGTCTGAATCGGCGGCTAAGCTTTGTTTAGTGTATCCAATAT
>LQNS02278017.1:51492-81522 GCA_001587735.2 Parhyale hawaiensis
CCTGTGATATCCGTATCCCAAGCAGAGATGGTGGAAAAGCTGTGGCCACAAAATATTCTAATAGCTTCGCTGTACGGGGAGCAAGATTGTCTAACAAAATGCCTCGGCATATTCGAAACGCCACTGATATCAAAACTGTAGAGTTAAAAAATTTGCTGGATTCACATTGAAGAAGAATACCAGATAGACCAGCGGTCAGCGGTTACGTGCACTATGGAGATAATTCGCTGTTGGCTGTCTCTTTGGTCGCAAACTGCGGCACCACAGAAGACACCCAGCAGAGTGACTCCACACACGTGGGGTGACGTGAGCAACGTCACCAGGACTTCTTCCGAAGGCTCTCAAGGTAACAAGGTAAGGTAGACCAAGCGAAACAATTCAAACAGCCCTAATTCTGTGAGAAATAATTATTTAAAAACGTATTTTGTCTTTGGATTTTTAAGTATCCGTCAAAGACAAAAATCTCTTAGCACCATCTTCGTTTAACGCGAAACGTTCAGCGAAGCTAGCTTAGATAGAAGTCTGTATAGAGAGCGCTCTAAAATCCATTTTCTTACTTGAGAGAAATATGCATTGGCCGTAGCTTACACTATTCTTCATTTTTCACGCAAAATCCCAAGTGCACCCGATGCCAATTTACTAAAATATTGATAAAATCTTTTCCAGTCAACATAGCGATTTCAATCAAAGAGTAAACTGTTCGTGGTGATGCATGCAATGTGTTTATCAGCAAGAAATGCAATTTCGTGTATGCATGAAGGGCAATAGTGGTTGAGTGGTGGACTGTAATTGGATTTAAGGCACAAAAGATATTAAAATGGCTAAAATTCGTTTTGCAATTTATCTATTTGCAGTACTCATATACGTATACGTGCTTCTCTTCTATAGCCCCACTCCTTGTGCCGCCTAGAACAGTGATTTTATTATTAATATTTTATTTATTTATGAGGTTGCTATCTTGAGTGGAACCTTTTTGTTTATTTAATTATTTTGCCGTCAGGCCTACTTATGACGAGTGGCACAGGCATTAAATCATAATTTGACATAGCATTCAATGCAATGTAGCCTATTGATATCTACGAACATTAAGGGTGCGCCTACCACAGTGGAACATAAATTTAGTTACAAAGACGCATACGAAGTGCTGTTTAGATTGAATGTACGGTATATATATATATATATATATATACATATACAGTATTTGTCGCTTCTACTTCGCTCCACATTTACTTATAACGGTTTATTATTATTTCCTTTTTCATGAAGTAGCCTTTCCCGCGTTGCTTAGAATAGCATATTTGATCTATAGTTTCAACTTTTATTAGTAAAATAATTTTTCCTCAGTAAATGTACTGTTCTCTTCTCCTGCGTTCGAAAATCGTAAACCTACCTCGTGAACCGAGAGCATCGTTTTCATTTTCACGGTTAAACTCGTATAAAAAGAATCCATGATCTCGATGATATTTTGCAGGTTCAGTTAAGATAAGAGTGTTATTGTATGGCAACGGTATGACACGTGCAAAATTATCAGAGACAGAGCATCATTCATTATATAATTTTAGTACCCTGGTTGTAACGATGACAAGGCAGCATCACAAACTCTATGCAGCCACTTTGGCTGCCGGACTCGCTAATTTTGCACTAAAATTACAGTATCTGAGGAGCTTGAGTTACCATCCAGCTAAGGAGATTGTTGATATATTCGACTGAATTATGAAAGCAAAAATCACGAAGATAAATCCATTTGACATCACTAGAAAGCAAATTTGGTCCAAATGGAAATACGTGATCTTGGCATTAGTTAACTAAACTTGTTTCCAATGTAATCATCAGAACTTTCTAGATAAAGCGCACCTGATCTTAATATCACTGTCATGTTGTTTTGTTTTGCATACGAAACTCGTTTTATATCTGTACTTCCGAATTCATAAGAAAAGTAATAAAAAATTATTATCGATTGGATTTCAGGACCCAAATTGCATCGGTTGAGCGATGTTCAGCTCTACACTCTGGCGCCGGGTCACATCCCGCGACCTAAGGCTCGGAGCCCTTTGCGAATGATGTGCGATGTTCCAAGCAGAGCGCTTTTCTAGAGGGTTCCTATATGGAGATGGCCGCACTTTAGCTCTCGCAGGGCAATCCTGAGATTCTTGGACATTGCCCCCAGAGATCCTATGACCACTGGAACGACGTCCACCTTCATCTGCAACAGTCTCTGGAGTTCGATGGCAAGGTCACGGTACTTTTCCTTCTTCTCCGTTTCCTTGTCGATGATTCTGGAGTCGAAGAGGATTGAAATGTCGATCAGTTTAGCAGACTTCTCCTGTTTGTCTTTCACGACGATGTCCGGTCGGTTGGCGTGAAGTACGCGATCAGTTTCCATCCGCTTGTCCCAGTAGATTTGCACGGTTTCGCTTTCAACCACGGGCGCGGGTTCGTGCTCGTACCACCTCTCACTGACCGAGAAGTTATGGATCCGCAGAAGGGTCCAGTGGAGGTGTCGAACCATTTTCTCGTGCTTGCGCTTGTGCTCCTTTTGCGCCAGCACTGCACGTTCTATATATTACAGGTACTCGACGAATAATATTTTGTTATGTTTGCCTGGGGAGAGATCTCAGCTAAAGTTGCTATGAAAAATAATTCTCAGTGAAACACGTGAATTAACATCGAACCATCGTCATCACAACAAAAAAACAACTAACTGAATTAGTCTTCAAATAAATGAAAATTAGTAAATTAATGATTGACGTGAACTGACTATTTCTGATTTATTGGTCATTGCCAAGATTTTATTTAGCCCTGAGTTCAACATCAAATATGTAGTATAGTTAACTGTTCTGCATATTTACTATGCATAATCACAATCTGCATATTAAATTAGCGCACCCTGAGAATGCATACCTCCGCCAAGTAAGGGAACGTTAACGAAAAACTTAAATTGGCATTCAAATGGAGATTTATTTATCATCGCTGAAATCTGATTATTTGTGCTGCTTGACATTAATAACAGCTTCTGTATTTTTCTTAAACATCTCTCTCTAACTTTTTGAGTTATATTCTGATAAACGTTAGTCAGACAAGCATAAGGATCACCTGATAATCACCAAAATTGGGTCATTTGTGTCTTTTAACATTTCTAACAATTGCTGCAAATTTCATGGTGATCCTGTCATACTTTTTGAGTTATATCACTGACAAAAAAAAAACGGACTTACAGATCAACACAAATTCAGTCATTTACTCCTAGTAATAATCCTAACAACTCCTGCAAATTTCATAAAGAACGGTCCATAGGTATTAGGTATGATAAGAAGATTTAAGCCTCCCTAAATAAGTACTAAGCTCTTCTAGGAGAGGAAAAGGAAGGGACATATAGTATGTCGGCAGAAAAACGGGGAACCCATGCACGAAGGTGTTCCCACACAGGATCAACGCGCATGGGAACAGCAAGTCGGGAAAGAAGAGGAAGTACAGAACGGTCCATAACTGTTAGAGTAATGCAACCGCTCGAAAAAGAGGCAAGCAACAAACAAATGGTTGAACGAATCTTAACCAAAATTTAATTACTAGTTCCTCCTTTTACCCCTAATAATCCCTGTAAATTTCGTATGGGTCCACCAATAACTTTTTGAGTCGCCTTGATGACAGACAGAAGAACAAATTCCACAAAAAATAAACTCTTCGGCGGATGCAATAATTTTTTTTTAACCTGGCTCAATGATCAGTGATCATCAAAGTGGCATCAATACTAGTATGTCAACGGTAGAATTTCGGTTGAAGTTCATGGCAGTTATTACATCTGCCAAAGAGACTATGTTTTTTTCGAATTGGTCTGCATGTCTGACTGGTTTGTTTGCTTATTGGTCTGTCACCAAGATAACTCAAAATTTATACATGGATCTTTGCAAAATTTACATGGTTTATTACGCATGTTAGGAGGAACAGATACTTGAATTTTGGTGATGATCCGTTCTACGGTTTGTTGATTTGTTTGTTTGATGATCTGGCTTGTTTTCATCGAAATGTAAAAAAAAAACTAGGGAGGGATTTTATGCAATTTGCATGAATTGTTAGTGTTATGATGAGCGAATGACCACATTTTATTCATGATCTGTCTGTCCGTTCGTCTCTGTAGGTTTGATTTTATATTGATCAGAAACATAATTCAAAAAGCTGTAAACAGATTTTCATAAAATTTGCAGGACCAGTTTGAAATGGTGACTAATGACTAAACTTTGGTGATGATCGCTGTGTCCGTTTGTGTGTTTGACATAACTCAAAAGTTACGGACGAATCTTCAAAAAATTACAGAAACTGTTAAACAGTCAAGAGGCACAAATGACCGAATTTTCGTGATGATAAAAAAAACTAGTGTCAGGGCCAATATGAAATTTTTTAACATTACCTTGTTTGGTGGAAGTATGCGCTCTTAGAGTGCTCCAGCTTTATATTAAATTGTTTAACAAGAAGTGACTGATCAAGACGGTGGTCGGTGGTAAATTGTTGATATTCATGAGTGAAAGGCAGAAACAATAAGAATTTAACGATGAATGTTTGACAAAATAAATAACCTACCTTTATTACAAATTCGAGCAGTTTAGTGCACTGCGGCTATGAAAAGGCCAATAATAAATTCTACATCGAGTGGAGCCTATTAAACTGTCTTGAATGAATCCCATATCTTCTTTCATCAAATAGAATAATTTGTTGCGGAAAGTCATGAAACATTTAGGTATAGCTACAGCATTTTAATAATCAACATGATGTTACATATTTTTCTTGTGATCTATATTCCTATTTTCCAGTCATAATCGAGAAAAAGGAGGGTATCATTGCAAACGCTAGAAACTTGAAGCAACTGGAATGATTGATATTTTAATTTGAAAAATTTTTCACAATAAATATATAATCTTCCTGACAAATTTTGGGAAGGTATGGTACCAGTTTTACGCTCGTACAGAAACCCAATAAAAATTTATGATATATACATTCTTACCTCTCCTACATTTAAATGATGTGACTATCGCTGCAATGAATCGTGCAGAATACTGATTTTGTAGTCTTAGTTACCAATATAAACGTGCGTTTCATTCGTGTCTTGGTGGACAAAATTCCGAAGTAAAATCGATCATTCCTATCTTGATATTAAAATACATATGTATGCTAGAAGTATGGACATTCATTAATTGCCAAAAATTTGTGTATTTTTCAAAAATCATGATACCACTCCTTCAACATAACTTTCTCTTTGTCGACGGCTCATATTTCGTATTTTGCATATTTTGAAAATGTAACGAAGAACGAGTAACGACAATTTTCGTTACTTCTGATAAAATCTACCCGGGCGTTACCGTTACTCGTTACGTTTCTAAAATTGCTAAGGCGATACCGTTACTCGTTACAAAATGTAACACCCGTTACTTAAGCCGTTACATTAACTAGTTACATGCCCATCTCTGAATGAGACCAATGGTTTCTCAAATTGGCACGCCTACAGAACAAGTCGCTCATGAACTTAACCGCTTAATTATTCGCTACCCGGCTAAAAAGTACATGATCGAGTCCAGTTACGAATTCTTATCTATGGTTCATACTACTGCATTCCCTCCCGATGCACGTCTTGCCAGCCTTGACGTTGAGAGTCTGTTTACAAATGTTCCCGTGTTAGAAACCATCAGTATTATCCTGAAACACGTGTATCATCACTGCACTCTTTCTCCTCCAACAATTCCTGAAAAAGTATTTACAGAATTGCTAATATTGTGCAACACTAAGACTCCATTCCGTGGCGTGGACGGAGAGCTGTACCTTCAAACTGGCGGAGTTATGATGAGGGGCAGCCTCGGCCCATTGTTCGCAAATTTCTATATGTGCGAGCTGGAGAACTCCTTTTTTGAACGCTTCCTGAAAAGGCCCCATCCTGTACGCCCGCTACGTCGACGACGTTTTCCTAGTGGTAAACAATACCGATCAAATCTTGCAACTGAAACAAGTTTTTTGCAAACCACTCGGCATTGTCCTTCACCTACGAAGAGGAGAAAGACAGGCAGTTGGCATTTCTTGACGTCCTTGTTAGAAGAGAAGAACAATAACTGACATCAGTATTCACAAAGGTCACCAATCATGGAGACTGTATCAGTTACCGTAGCATTGCTCCTAAGCGGTATAAAATTGGCGTTATCAAGACGTTACTCCACCGAGCGTAGCGTAAAAGCTCCAACTGGCAACTTTTCCTCGAAGAAATCAGCCGCATTAAACTGATTTTCCCCGACGAGAACTTCCCCATGGCTGTAATAGACGAAACTATCTAAAATTCCATGAACAAATAAGAACAGAAGCCCGTAGTCACAATAATCATGCCCATGCATCAGCTGTCAATTTCTATTTTCGGTCACAGATGACTTCGAATTATAAGCAAGAGGAATGACAACGTCTTAATGTACTGCGAACAAATGTTGAGGCACTTCAAGATAACGACAGAATCAGCCTACAAATTTTCTACAAAAACAAGAAATTGAAAAGCCTTTTTATTAGCAACAAACTACATCGACTCCCAGCGGAGTACAACGTAGTGTACCAGTATACCAGCAACCACGGGGAATGTGTAATTCTTGCCACACGTATATTGGNATATTGGATACACTAAACAAAGCTTAGCCGCCGATTCAGACAGCACAAGTCAGTCCTCGCTCACCTCAGAGAAGTACACCAGAGGACAAGAGTACCTGCAAAATCGCTCCTGGACTCCGTGAAAATACTCTGTCGTGGTAGCTCAAGACCAGAGTTACTCGTTCTAGAAGCTTTATGCATTAAGGAGCTTCGACCTACCGTGAACAATCAAGAAGAAGGGAGAGCTAGGATTTTAAACATTTTTTAGGCTGGTCTTGTTTGGGCTGCGGGCCTCGCTGCAGTGCTCATTCTTCTACGGCAGTGCTGTGGGGCATAAGCTTGTGGTGGGGGGCGTGGCCTAAGTAGGAATGGGCCGAAACGTACGCTAGAGTATTATTTTAATGTTTCTGCGAATAAATAAGTTAGTTAGATTCCTAACAGTACAAAGAGTGAATACGCTCACCCTAGTCATTTTAACGTGTCTCAGTGTATATGGTTCAATACTATGTTTAAAATTTTCCTAGTCAGTAACATTCAAAATTGTTGGAACGTGTCATCTCAGTCTTTTATTCTTGCGGAAATTACTAGTTGGCAGCCCTGTAGAAGCAATCATAGATGCACAACAGGCTCCTCGAACATACAGTCCTTGCACGACTATAAACGAACCCAGTTCGAAACGTTGCGGTTTTGCACAATGACACCCACTGTTCTTTTAATAAAATGGCTATCATTAATTATCCGACGTATTTTTTGCTGCAGAACTCAAATCTATGTTTCGTGTCCGGATGCTGATGGCTGTACTCTGTGCAGAAAGAGATTAGGAATTAGGTGTGAATTGTGTGTAGAGGTGCAGCCGATGGCATCCATAATATTGACGCTAGGTTTTGTTCTATGGATGTAGAAAGATTCTAAAGTTGTGAGCTCGACTAGGATGGAAAAGTCCATGGTGGAGAAATCTTCCCTGTTGATAACATGGTTTCGTTGCGCATCATCAAATCTTGGAGCGGAACGAGCACGTTTCGTAAGTGGTAAACCGGTTACCAATCTTTCGATATGCTTAGCGGATTGTGGAGGAATCACAACCACTGTCCGCCTTTCTTGCCTCTGGTCCTTTTTCTTCCTTACAAACTGCGTAGCCGGACCCGATTGGGCCTTCAGTACTGAAGGACCGTTGGCTCCTGTAGGGGAGATTTTCGTTGCTCGATACCCTTCTTCTTAAATGGTAAATATATCTTACGAAAACTGCTAGGACTCGTGCTCTCATTCTCTAGTGTTACCGCGATGTGAATGATTTCGTGTAACAGATTAAAGTAATGAATCGCTGCAAATTTCATGAAAGAGCTGGGGCTATACGAAGTGATCAGTGCTGTGACATTTAACCCTGCAATTCGATTTTACTATTTTCTATTTTGCTTTGCTCCTCTCTTTGTAGGACTGATGCGCCAGGATTGGCCACCTGGGTACTGTTCCATAAGTTGGGTGCCAATCTTCCCCTACACCTCTTTTGAGACGCCACTCCCTGACGTTCTAGTGACTCCGCTAGCTTTTTGTCCTTCTGAGTCTGATCCGTCAGCATCCCCGAGTCTGATCCGTCAGCATCCCCGAGTCTGATCCGTCAGCATCCCCGAGTCTGATCCGTCAGCATCCCCGAGTCTGATCCGTCAGCATCCCCGAGTCTGCGTCAGATCCACCAGCTTCCTGTGTCTACCTTGATTTGTCAGCGTCGCTGGTTCCTACCCTGCGATGTCCTACGACTGCAATGTTCGTCCCCAACAGAAGTGGAGCGGGTGCCTCTCAGTGATGAGCTGCAGTTCCCTTGTGTACCATCTCCATTTACCATTGCTTTACAAATCTTAGTTAGGTTTGTACATGACTTCCCCTGAAGTTACTAGCACCACGGCGTTAATTAGGGTTACCCGTGTCTCACTGTAGCGCTCAAATCCTGTAACCTATATCTGTGTTTGCTTAATAACATGTAGTTGCGAATTTCTCGCTTTGCGTATTCTTACCCGTGTGCCCGCTATATCGAAGAACCTGGCCTTCACACGGATGTCAAGGTGGGAACTTCAGAACTCTTTGTTCCGCTACTCACGATATGCAAACGTATCTTTGATACTAAGTCGTTGCATATCATTAGTAGTGAACCAGAGAGTTTTGAAGTTCCCACCTTGACAACGACATTCGCTAAGAATGTCGAAAGCTTGGTAAAAATAAAATTCGTAATCCAGAAGAAGTATTAGTTTATGCTGGATATAAATGAACTATTCTAATTGTCAGCTGGATGTGGATTACTGAATGAAAAAAGGGGAATCTCAGTCTAAGAGACCATAATGCATGCACCCAGCAAGATCAATAGTTGCTGATATGAGGAGCTTAGAGCTGTCTATCTGTCTACATTTGGGCACATCGTAGCCTATCAAACGATGCTTCAATAGCTGCCCGCTGTAACGCCAAAGGTATATAATATCTTTCTGATGATGTATGTAATGGCGGTATGTGGCACTGTTAAACGATACGATGCTGCCACTTCCAGTATCGGCTTGTAAAATACACTGCGACCCACGGTATTAGTCCAACATTGATTTTATTGATTTTTCATTGAAAATATTCCGTCTGACGAGAATTATGTTTTCATTAGGTAACACTGTGTGCCTAGTTCTTCTGGCAAATTTGTTTCCATACTGAAGAGGTTGGTTACAGAACATTCCTTTGTTTAACAGATATACGGTGAGCAACGCTATTAGTCCATTTAAATAATATTCGAAATGGGACGTGCTAAGGATCAAATAGACGAAGAGTAACAAATCATTGTCAAAGAAACGGCCAAGAAGAACTCATGTGCGTCTATTGCCAGGATTTTAGGCCGTCATGTTAGAACAATTCAACGTTTTTGAGGGATTCTTCCAATCGGAAGACACGGTCTGATAAAGGTAAAATAAAAGCTGTGAACATGCGGGATACCAGAAAAATTAAACGTCAAATCTTCAAAAAGCCGGAAGCACAAGCAAAACAATTTTTGAAAGCTCTGCTTTGGATGAAGTGCCAAAAACTACGCGAAACCGAATCTTGGGGACTATTGTAAATGTGAAGTCTCCCCAAAAAAAGCTTCCATTGACACGAATATACATGCTTCTGTAGGTTGGTTGAGTAGGTTAGGTCTTATGTGAAACAGGATATGAAGCGTGTTTTATTCACAGATGAGACGAGAGCGACTCCGATGGCCCAGACGAATGAGCTAAAAGATGGGTCGGATTTGAGGGCAGGCTCCACCATCGTTTCGCCGCAATCAAGACGGTGGTAGTGTTATGTTCAGGGCAGGGATTATGAATGATAAACTTGTAGGTCCAACAATGGTCCGTGAAGGAGTAAAAATTTTTTTATTGTAACTCGGTAAGGGGAGCGGTGTTGTTGGGGGAAAGTCTAAAAGGCAAATGGACGGAGCCGTGCGCAGGGGCCGGACCTCAGCTCCTGTACAGTCGGCAGAATTCAGGTTAGGTATATACAGTATATCGTGACCACGGCTGTACCGCTCTATACTGTATATACCTAATCTGAATTCTGCCGACTGTACAGGAGCTGAGGTCCGGCCCCTGCGCACGGCTCCGTACATTTGTCATTTAGAGTATGCCCCAACAACACCTTCGCTCCCCTTACCGAGTTTCAATAAAGAAATTTTTATATATTGATCGTAACATACTTTTTTTTTCCTTCTGAAGTTGGGATTTTTCATCCTGAAACGTTAAGTTTTAATCTAGTCGACTCCTATTTAATATTGGAGTAAAAATCAATTCAGCTAATTATTGCGCCCTACTCGATGAATATCTTGTTCCTTGGCTTGGCGACCAGACTTTGGATCCTCGCAAAAAGCTGGTTTTCATGCAAGGCAATGCACCCTCGCATTCAGCCTGAGCTACAAAAGAGTACCTGGCTTCTTTGGAGTAGAAAAACCAGAATTTGATGGTGTGGCCACCCAATTCTTACGATTTGTACCCAATTGGAAATATATGGTCTATCATCAAGCGCAAAATTTATACAGAGGGTAAGCAGTTTTCTTCAAAGACAGAATTGTAGGAGGCCATACAAGTCGCTGCAAGATCCATCGTTGGTACTACTATTAGGAAATTTACTCATTCCGTTAATGACCGCATTTTTTAGGCCATAAAACGTAATGGACGTTACATTAATAAATAAGCTTATTGTTTTTTGTTTATTTTCCCTTGTTTGCTGTTGAAATAAGTTCCAAGGAATATTGAAGTATTATTTAGTAATTAATGAAAAAACTGATAGTTAATTTGTTTTATTCATCATATTTAGCTAATTTTGATACCTGAGACTAACATTGTGGTTCAGGAAATAGAGGATGGATTAGATAAAAGTAAGTTTCTAAATGTTATCAAGCAAACAGTTTTTTAAATAATAGGATTATGATCATTCTGCATGATTACTCTGCGACATACAATAGAAATATCAAGTTATATCAACAGGAAATAATAGTTTTGAAGAAAATTCAAATTGGACTAATACCGTGGGTTGCAGGGTATTTGAACACGTGGTAGCCCATTCTTCTTAGTGATTATTCAGGAGCTGATCGCTGTCTCGTCAAAAGTACATAATATCTCCCTGATGATGTATACAGCTAAGTTTCGTGGCTTTAACGAAGCTTATTTATCAAAAGACGTGGACCATTTTGAAATTAAACTGCATCCGTCTGCTTTCGATTAAATACGAAGCCTTTGGATAAAGGCCCAAAACCTCGACATTGAAAAAGTATAATTTACATTATTTAAGACGTCACACAGGGTGCCCTGTGGAAGCAAGGCGACTGCTCGCTGATCCCATAAAATTGACCGCCATCAATGAAAATTTATACCAGGCGGCCACACTAAATCTCACAGTTATTCCTCAAACTAACCGATGAATCTGACGGCGTATCGGTGACATTGATGACTCGCAGACGCCTTGACTAGGCGTCGGGGTAGAGCAAAACACATAACCCACAACTAGGAGGTGCCAGCTAAATTTCACACCACACTGCAAATTGCCATTTCAGCTGATGCCCGCGTCCGCAAAGATCGGAGCTGATGAAAGATGCCAAGATGAGCACCGGGCATAAATTGAAATTACTTTTTCCTAACCCCAGTCGAACGTTGTCATTCGTATCCACCCAAAGTTGCCTTAATTAATCGTATTTTATCATCCCGAGCTTCGCTCCTTCGGCCCATCCCCTTCATATCCAAACTTAAGTAATATTTGGACGAACCCTTGTGTTGCTCCAGCCAATGCCGTTTTTTAAAAGGCTGCTCCACTACGTTATGTAGCTCTCATTGGTTACTTCCCGATTTCAAAAGCCCCACCTACATTGAACTCTCTCTCTTCTATAACCACGAAGAGAATAAAAAAAACTAAAAATACAGACTGTTCCCCAAGATATCAGTTACCAACAGCTTCGTTGTTCCTTCCATGTTCCATTAGTTGTGTGGCCACCGTAACTTGAGCAAACTTCACGTCTGCATCTTTCTGGTTCGAAACAATTAATTTTCAAACCAAAGCTGTCTAAAACCTGGCGTGCATTTGACCTTTTCTGAAAGACATAGTTTTGCTTGGCCACCAGTTTCTCTGCTCGAGTTTTCTAAGTCGTAAAAACAGCGATACGTCAACTATTGTCACTGTTCAGTAGAGTAGGGCCTCACACAGTAAACCTGATACGCGTCTTCCTCGGATCTTGCTGCCCTAAGGTATGGTCACCTCATCAGTTGTCTGCCACTGTTTCTCAAAAGAGTTGAGTGCTAAATTCGTAAAAAATCTGTCTCTAGTATGTATCCCAACTCGGTAATTATTTCTGATAGAAATATTTTTGTATGAAACTATGTTTCCTATTTTCATTATTTTTGACACGGTAATTAATCAATTACGCAGAAATTAATTAGCCAATTAGATTAAACGACCTATCACATGCATACATATATATGCATTACGATATCCTCACAGCCCCAGCGGGAACAAAACGGCGACGGCTGCACCCTCGGTCTTTCCAGGGTCTACCACAGTCTGGCGTGTAATATTTTAATGTTGGTAAATAATAATAAAATAACATGGACGTGATAACAATTAAATAATGTTATTAAAATGCCATGGAACATTATTTCAATATTACAGCATAACGATAATTTGACAGTTATTCGAAGATAATATTTTATTAATACTAAACTAATTTTAGATACATTGTTTCAATATTAGTTTATTATTTCATCGTAACATCTAACATTATGTAACAATATTATTTTAATTCTTCCGAATAGTGTTATCCTAACATTGAAATAATCGTGTGAAAATATTATTTCAGCATTGGGGATGATGCTACCAAGTGTTACATCATAACATTATTCTAATAGTAAGATAACAATTTTTGCGACCTGGGAAGTCAGATTGGGTCTTTCTTTCTACAGTCACACAGCCATAGCATATTTTTTTATTAGCTAGGAAACAGTTGTGAGCATCCGTCATAGGTCGGTAAAGACGTTTATAGAAAATTTAAATCTGCGGAGGATGCCCATCAAAATTTTATTTAATGTGACCTAAATTTCGATGTTCCACATCTGCCGACTATACAGGAGCTGACACCCGCCCCCTTCTCACAGTTCTGTTCATTCGCTCTTTAGACTATAGCTCATGACCGACATTTTTTCTCCGACTTTACATGTTATTTTTTCTCCGCCCTAAAACCACTCACTATATATCCAACAAAACCTATCCTCAATACAATGACTACAGCTGTACCCCTCGTCACAACCCATGACTGCCACTTTTTCCTCCGACTGCACTTGCCCGTTTTCCCCCGCTTCCCTTACCGTTCGACGCCTATATAAGAACCCCACAGCGCACCATGGCCATTCGCCCTTTAGGTCCCACCCTGTTATCACATCGAAACTTAGGTCATCTTAAATAGAATATTTAAAATATCAAGATTAGATAGGTGGCATGTACACAGACCAACAGGCCCATTCGAAGAGAAACACAGGAACTTACGCCCCGGCCCTCTATGAGCTATTGTCGTGGCTCTGAGTTTCTGCCGTAATTCGAGTAGTGATCAGCCGAGCGACTTATACAAACATATTCAGACCGCAGCGGAAGTACGAATAAATACAGGAATAAATACAGGAAAATAATAAAAATGGAGCAATTGCACGGGCACCACTCGAGCGTTAAATACCAGCGGTTATTAAATACTAGTGGACCCGTGCGTGAAAAAAAATCACGCAACAATAGATACATAAATTTGCTTAATATAGGCCGGTGCAGAATCTTCTCGTTTTTGACGTGCTTCTTTTTCATCACAAGAAATCTGTGATTACATTTCTTCATTGAATGTACTTTCCTTACTAAAATACAAATAGAGGAAAACGCTACGACGGCCCTTTCAAATTAGCGTAAGAGATACGTGCTTTGTACTGAGCAGTGCACTTCAATTCGTCTTCAGCTCACTCCTTCCCTCTGTTACATAACATGAAAAAAAAGAAAACTTCATTAGTAAGCGATGAAACATCACTGAATTTCATTTCCGCTGTGTATCCAGAATACACAGTGAGATAACTTCAGCATAACAAAATTTTCGCGGCCAAGAAGTTGGAATAAATAATTAATACGTCTACTGTTGTTTAATGAATTAACAGACATCATCAACTAAGATCTTGATGATGTCTGTTAATTCATTAAACAACGATGGTCCAAGACGTCCAATCTTGCAGGAAATACGTCTACTGTGCCGGAAAAATTAGTTTCTCTATGCTTCGCTGATTTGCTACAAAATGTGTACATCGTAAACCAAAAGAAAATATAATTTCGAAATAGAGTAGAGTACCGCAATGAATATCAGCCTCCACGGGAACGGCAAGAGAAGCTGGAAGAGCAAGAACTGCATTCATTGTTACTAACGATTAGCAATATTCTTTGCCCACAGTCGACGTTGCTTCTAACGAATATATTGGTTCAGTTCAGTTAAAAATTTTGGAGCAAAGCCTGATCAGCGGCCCCCGAAAGGGATGACGCTCTCATGTGCACTGCGTCTGATACATAGGTATTTCTTTATTTGCGACAAACTGTATCCAAGATACTCGAGGGTGGCATATTGCTCGGACTCGAAGAAAATTTGTTCTGTTGAAAGAAGAACCCAAAAAGAAGAAAACCATTGGCTGCCAGGAAATAATCGTGGTTTCTACTCGCGTACTGACCGCTGAAGAATATCTTACCATTTGCCTCGATAATTATGCAATCAAATGAAGACGATCAGTGTAAACTAAAGGCGGCTGAAGTTTGGATGAAGAAGACCTCAGATGAGAGTACACATCACGATGGAAGTGATTGTTTAAAGAAGCTGAATGCATCTGCAAAGAGTGGACTTCAGATTTATCAGAGAAAGACCGGAATCAGATATCCTATCCTGTTCCAGTGCCATCATCAGCAACTTGGAATATTTTCTACCAATCAGTTTTCTATGAAGTTTGGCAGAATCAGCACAGTCTTTTAGCCGGGAATCCCAGACCTAATTTTTGCCTATCTATTTCGTTAAGAGCGTGACACCGAACATATAAATAAATAAATAAATATATATATATATATATTTATATATAAACACACCACGGTCATTCTTAGTATTAAATTAGACTAGGTTAACCGCTGCTTGCCCATTGTTTATTCACGGTCCTTGAGTAATTTTTTTTATCACACTATGCTGTTCAGACGCACTTTGAGCGGTTCTCAGATCAGGCTCTACAAGCATTTCTCTCTCAACTCTTCTCAGTAAACGTTTATTCCAAGCCAGATTTTTGGCAATGGCTCAATAGCAGTAGAGTTGCAACTTTTTAAGCTAATTTTGAAAGATTAGCTTCGTTAACTTTTCTGAAGAAAATTCAAACCATAAGAGAAGCGAGTGAAGCTGACTCATGGAGGACGCTACAGGTGCTCGCTGCAACTATTAACGGAGATCCCAGCGATAGTCGGGGACATAACCGAGCTTTAAGTCTCCAAGTTGATGTTTTCCAGTGCGCTTGATGTTGCGCTCGCATGTTGGAAGCAGTCAGTGAGGGGTGGAATATGAGGGAATTTATAACTGAGAGAGCCCGCTGCAGCTGCACTGCGAGGAGAGTAATGAGACGGGGCTCCCGATACAGACACACTTGTGGTCTGTGCACGCGCACCTGTACCTTGGGTAAATCTTGTACTTGGTGAAGTTTGTGTATAAGGTGCATTTGGTGTACCTGGTGCATCTATAGTACATGGCGTACTAAGTGCTCATTCTGGAGCCGGTGTACCTCAGGAGCCCGTGCGCTGAGCTAGGTACCCAAGTAAGATACCTACTAATGAAAATTTCTCCCGGAAGTTCACTACAGCGAGGAGGTTCGGATGTAGTAAACACAGTATTTGCTCAATAGTCCCACTGAGTCCTGAACAACGAAGAGAGATTTTTTTTTTATCTTAAGCTTAGGTTCCAAAAAGCGGCACTTGATACGTTTAGAACTTCTGGATATAATATCCGATTGAGCCATGCACCAGTGAGTCTTAGCTCAGTTCTGATGGCTAAGAAACACCTGTTTTCAGTACCAGTGCTGCTCTTCCATGCTCACATAGTGTACATGTAATCGCCAGTACCGCTGATGGCTCCGTAGTGCTGCCAGTTCGCCCCGCTCAGCAGAACATTAGCGTATTCGGCGTCTTGTGTTTCGTGCGGGTCCGAGGGACTTCAACTTCTTTGCTTCCGACAGCAGATCGAGGCACTACCCCACCACTAGCTTACAGTGTTTATTACTTAACGGCTAAGCCTTGTTTCGTATGCTGAACCCTAGACGCAGTCCTATACTTTGGCGTTGCTTCCCAACAGATAGTTTGGGTGTTGGTATTTGTCACTTATGGCGATAATTGGAAGTTTTACCAGAAACTCTTGTGCATTAAGATTTCGCTCACGTGCGATTCTCGGATTTTTTTTCTTTCGAGTGCTTATTGTTTCCTCTACCCGGCTACTGAATATGTCGTCTGACACCCGTGCTTGAAAAAAGGACCAAAGCTCGGCCAGAAAACTTCGTAACCACGTATCAGGGTAACCTTAATTTGTTATCACGAATAGCGTGTGGGTTGGGATTATGATGAGCAATAAGTATGTTTCAGAAAAGTTTCCTAATATCATTGATGGATAGAACTAAAATTCGAGGAGTAAACTCATGGAAGCAGATTATCAAAAATAAATATTGCAATATTCGATTATTTTGTTGATTCCTAGAGCAAATGTATATACGGCACATAGGTAAATACTGCTCATAAAAGTTTCGAAACACGAGTGTGACACAAATTCGGCTTTTCAAAGCAGGAAATTTGCATGGCAATGATCTTCAAAACTTTTACGGAAAAATTTCATGTAATCTGCTGCATCAAATGTCAGGTGATCTCCAGGAAGAAATCCTAGAACTTTTGGGGAAATTTTCAATATTATTTTCTCGGACATGTGTTAGTCCATATTACTGAATACAGTATTTTTCGTGATTTAAAAGATTTGAATAAGTCGTGGGTTTTGAAATTTAAATTTTGCATTTGTTTCAGTTATTCATTTTCACATGGTGTATTGTGCGGAATATTTTCTCACAACTTTCCGTAGCTTTTCATTGATTGCATAATTTGAGTATTTTTTTCTTTTTCTGAGTTTAATTTTTCAATTTAGAATATTTGAGTATTAATTTCGGTAAATAATTCAGAATCATATTTCGTGAAATGAAAATACGCTCAAAATTTCTGATATATGACGGTTGGTTGGAAACCTTATCTTCAGAATAAAAAGAAACACAAGGCAGCGATAAAAACATCTATTACAGGCACTCAGACAAGCTGGTTTCGACTATAAATTGTCATTATCAATGAATGCATCTGAAAATATAAAAAAGAAATTATACAGTTAGAGTATCAAAACTATACTTCATATGCTATTGTTATCAAAGGTTGCTACGATAAACGGTACATTACAGAAGAAGAAGGATGTGAAAAGGGAGGGGCTAAGAAACAGGAAGCGACGCGTGTACAGTGTTACGGCAGTCTGGTCGACGTTTAAAATCAGTCTATTTTTTGCTATGTACAGAAATTTCAAAATTCTCATATGAGAATGGCTAGTTGACGAAACTATTTCAAATTGATCCAAGGAGTACGGATGGTGGTCTGCTCGCCGTGGAGTTCGGTGGTGAATGGGGCGTAACTGAGAGAGGAAGGTTCGTTCTGAAGGAACGTCCCATGTGTTGATAAAACCTAATTTTAGACTGCTTCTGAGTGCTTCCAAAGTAAGAACTCTGGCCAGTTCCACAATTGTATTTGTCAACAATGTTTGAAAGCAGCTCAGAAGGCAGTGTCTTTATAGTTAAAAAATGTACGGATTTGAAAATCGTTCCTAAGAGTAAAAATAAAGTCATATTGTGGGTAAAATTTGGCTAGCAGGTTCCTAAACTATCTGACCATGTCATTAGTGGCATTACTAATGCAGGGAAGACAACATAAATTTTATGTTTTGCTACCGTGCATACTTTTACATCATTTTCGCAGAAAATATTGTTCAAAAAACGCTTTACTAATTTGCCGAACAAAAATACCGGATAACCATTAGATGCAAAAAAAAAAAGAACGTAAGAAATCAATTTCTAATGAAAAATCTAGGTACGAAGACGATAATTTGAAAGCTCGATGAAGAAGCGCACGAACTGCATTCAGTTTGTAACGATGAGGACAAAAGCAAAAAAAAAAAAAAAATGCAACCTAACCCAATAAAAGTCGGCTTACGGTATGAACAGGACGTAAAGTTATGTTCTGTGCGTTTAATGCTCAAGTCTAGAAAGGACAGCTTGCTGTTTTGTATACGTTCCATTGTCAATTTAGTATTACCGTGATAGCTATTGATGTGATTTAGAAATAACTGAGCATGAGATCGATCTTTAAATACTACAACTGTATCATTCAAGTATCGTTAGTAAAATGCAGGGTTAAAACTATCTGGACATTCGTCAAGGTATCTCTGTTCCATATTGCACAAAATATGTTGGCCAGCGCTGGAACCAGCGGATTTCCCATTGACAAACCGTCTATTTGTTTGTACAATTGTTGGTTAAAAATAAAGTAAGTTTCTGCTACAGCTAATTTCAGACATTGCATAAAAGTTGTCCTATCAAACCCGTGAAATAATTGACTAGATTAAAATATATTATTGCACAAAGTATTAACCGTTTCGAGAACGGGGATATTCGTGTACAGCGATTCTACATCAAAGCTAACCATGAATTAATTAGGGTTGCAAGGGAATTTTGTGATCTCATCAAAAACCGAATATGAATTTTTCACGGTGTATTGGTTGATCGAAATTTTTTTGAATTTTTGGAATCAGAAAATTAGCTAATTTAAACATTGATGTCTTGAAAGCTGCCAAAATAGGTCACAATGGAATGTTATTTTTGTGAATCTTTGCCAGACCGTACAAAACTCCTGGGGCATGACTAGAAACATACAATTCCTTATAGATATTTTCTAAAATTGCACCAGTCGTGTTAAGAGTAACAGATGATTAACTTCTGGTGGAGATCCGTACAACCGTTTGTCTGCCTGCCTCTTTTTTCTTAGTACTAAAACGCAGAAAGTTAGGAGGGATGGATGCCTATGAAATTCACGAGAGTCTTTAGGAGTAACACGATGAGGAAAGGATCCAATTTTTGTGATGATCTGTTTGTTCGTTCGTTTATCATTGAGCATAATTTATTGTTTGTTAATAAAATAATTCAAGAAATTACAAACGGATCATTATGACTTTTACATAATTCGTTAGAAATGTTTAAGGCTATTAAGGATGAAATATTGGCGATATTCGGCTGGTCTCTTTGTTTGGTTGACAAATACTTATCAGTAGGGTTGTGACTTTGCAAACGATGCACGCATATTTTGCTCAAATTATTATATAACTAAATTTTGATTTTCACAGTTTTGTACTAGTGTAGTCTAGGCATGAACAACATATTTTGGGTAAAAAATCAAAATTCAGTCATGCACTTGCAAAGCCGCAACCCTGCTTATCGGAATGTTTTTCAGCAACATAAATCGAAAGGTTTTGAACGAAACTTCAACAAAATTACACATACTGTGATTTTAGTCAGCAGGCACAAATGACAAGAGTTTGATGCTGATAGGAAGCAAATCATAATGTCTGAACCAATTTGAATTTTTCGTTAGCGTTGCCTAGCTTGGCGGAAGTATGCGCTCTCAGAGTGCCCTATTTCAATAGAAGAGTCACTGGGACAAAAAAATAACGGGAATGCGATTTACTTGGGCTTTTCAAAGGCATTTCGTGTCTTAAATCGCGGAATTCTCATGCTAAAAAAAGTATATCGCACGGGGTATAAAAAATTGACGTTTCGTGATCGTTTCCCATCTTCTGAAAACGTAAATATAGTGAGCAACGTATCTTAATTGAAAAAAAATCTTTCATTTCTTGTACTAAAGGAGAGCAGAGGTGCTACTGGGGCAAGGTCTAAAATGCAATTAAATGAAGCAGCTTTTAGTTCCCGGATGCTGACGGCTGTACTCTGTACAGAAAGATATTAGGAATTAGGTGTGAATGGTGTGTAGAGGTGCAGCTGATGGCATCCATAATGTTGAGACTAGGTTTTGTTCTATGAATGTAGAAAGATTGTAAAGTTTTGAGCTCAACTAGGGTGGAAAAGTCTATGATGGAGAAATCTTCCCTGCTGAAAACATGGTTACGTTGCTCATTATCGAATCTTGGAGCGGAACGAGCAGGTTTCGTAAGTGTTAAGCCGGTTCTGCTCGATACACCTAAATGTTCATCGATCCGAGCTTTATAACGTTGTCCAGTACGTGCTACCGATACGCGAAGCTTGGCAGCTTCAGCATTGGAACATGTAGATAACACTAGAGAGGAGTATGGGATGCTTGTCATTGAATTTAAATTTGGACCGAATGGTGAATGAGTTTTTTCTGTATGAAAATTTGATGTTAATATGTGGGAACAAGCTTCAAAAAATAGCGTCTTAAGATATTTACTGAGTCGACAGCATCTTTGTTTTGATACTGAAACATGCATAAGAAGTCTAATTTACGGAAACAAACTTAGAAGATTTGTCATAAATAATAGTTATCCGCACCATTTCCCGGAACACTACTGCAAACTGTTCCTAGACAAACTGTTCGATCGCAGCATTAAAAAAACCTTTGATCCGAGAATTATCTTTCCTTCACTCGCTTCCGTACTACAAAAAAGCCTTTTACAACTCGATAAACATTCTTAAGATGTTCGTTTCTGAAGGTTACGCACATTTAGGCTTCAAATTCTCTTAGAAAATCTCACTTACCATTGGGTCCTTGTTTAAATTCAGATGTTATTTACAGGTTCCAATGGCAGAGCTGCCAGACTTCGTATATCGGTAGTACTGGGCAACGTTACAAAGCTTGAATCGATAAACATTTACGTACATCCAGCAGAACCGGTTTACCACTTACGAAACCTGCTCTTTCTGCTTCCCGCCTCGATGCTGAGCAAAATAACTATCAAAGACTTTTCAAACCCACTCGAGCTCACACTTTTAGAATCTCGCAACATCTACGGAACCAAACCTTGCCTGAACGTTATGGCTTCGGCTGCACCTTTACAAACAATTCATTCCTAATTCCTAGTCCTTCGAATGAACGGGGATTGGTAAAAGGACCTTCTAAAAGCTACTCCATTCGTTTATATTTTAGACCTTTCTCCAGTAGCACCTCTGCTCTGCTGTCGTCCAAGAAACAAACGATACTTTTTTTCAATTAAGACATGTTACCCTTTTTACCACAGCATTAAGTACGAGTATCCCTGAAAAAAAAGTTTTCAGTGGTTTCAAGCATTCCTGTCAAATAGAACTCACAGTGCAATCGTCAAATCCTAACTATCTCGGAAACTACCGGTAGCCAGTGGAGTACCACTAACCACTGTACTAGGGCCCGTACTTTCTCCCATCATGATCACTGAACTTGAAGCGAATACTAGCTACTTTATGATTAGTGGAATACGTGCATTCTGTTCATCGAAATTTAGAAAGTGAATTAAAATATAGGTAACGAACAATATTACTTTCAATGAAACATTCGAACTGCCTGGATATAGAAATAACTCGACATTCCTTGAGCCTACACCATATACCACTATAGTAATGTGGGATTAAACTGAAGAGAAGACAGAATTAAGAGACCTTTGTATGAGAAAGCGAGGTGATGCACCATTTCGAGAACACAGTACGTAGCTAGAATTATCGCCTTGGAAAAGAAATGGGGTGTATGGGTTTTGCAAACTTTCTCATCACATGAAACGATGCTCAATCTATGGAAGCAATCAACTTTGCCAAAGACAGAGTACTGGTGACACATTCAGCGCCAAGTTGGAACAACTTGAACTTTTAAGCGATTATTCTGTCCCAAATTTCGAGGCTGATGCAGTAATAGTAGTAATAGGTGCTGCAATCTCTCTTTCTACTGAAGATTCGTCCGTAAATTTGAATTATGTTCTGACTAACTCTAAGTCAAGCATGACCGGACGAATCTATTATCACCGAAATTTGGTCATTTTGGTCTCAAATCTTAGTGATAAAACTGAAAATGAAAAAAAAATCGGATATCATGCACTTTTTGCTCAAAAACACTCACTCTGTTTGTGGCTTCATCACAAGAATACGAAGCTGATAATCGAAAAAAGAGTCGATCGTCTGTTGCTTATGTCATTAGCTCTCAAATAGTTACTAGTGTGTGAACGACTACCGTAGCAAAAAACTGACGGATTTCTATACTCTTGCACAAATTGTTTCCAAAAAACTGAGAAAATAGCGATAAAAGTTAAGAACACTAAAAATATGGCTAACATGTGCTTACTGTCAAAGATTTGTGTATGGTATGTTGCTATTACACAAAATTACGATTGTGTTTTTATAGCATTACTAATTTAGACTTACTATATCTCATGAAGATCCGTTCATTATAATTATTTCGAGTTATTGTACTAACAAGCATAACAATAAAAATAGTGACAAACGAACGAACAAAGTGATTATTACCAAAATTTGGTCATTTACTGTTTGTTATGTACCTAACAACTCAGGTTATTGTCATAAAAATTCATCCATAACTGTTTGAGTTATGGCATTGGGAGAAAAGAGGCAGACAGACGAATAAACAAACAAGCAAACAAACGGATGGACATATCGTCACTAAAAGTTAATCATCTGTTTTTTTCTAAGATGCCTAACAATTCCTGTAAATTTCACCTAAATCGGCTCATAACTGTTTCAGTTGTTTTGGTGACAGACAGACAAACCCGACGACAACATAATCTCCTTGGCGGAGGTAAAAACGGAAAAAAGAGTGAAATTTCCTCCCTGATCGCCGCGTGCTCCTTTTATTGAAACATTATTATTTTTTATTATTATAATTTAAAAATAAACTTGTTTTGGGGCACTCTTCTCGCCAGTACTATGAGATATAGTACACCGTGCCGTACTGTGCAAAAGTCTAGTCATAGAGGTGGTTGTTCTAAAAATTTCCTTCGTCATAAGCGGAAAAAAAAAACAGTGCAGAGCTGTAGAAACGTTTCAATCTTTCCAGGTTTCAATATCAATTGCAGACTTCTACATTCTTAGAGAACTTTCCAGGATCAGTACGATGCCAAGAGTTAATGAAAAGCTGATTATCTTTGAGCTGCTGCTACTGTGCCTGCTGCAGGTAAGATTTCTCGACGTAGGCAGGAATTTGCTTGTAAGTTCATCTTTTTATCAGAGTAACTCTCCAGTTTTTATTCAAAGATGCGATTGTACAACATGCCGAGGTATTAGATGTGCAAACTCACTAGTTTTTATTCGAAAATAAGATTGTAGAATATGCCGAGGTATTAGATATGAAAACTCTTTATTTTTTTTTATATGAAGATGAGACTTTACAATATGTCGAGGTATTATATGTGCAACCTTTCTAGTTTTATTCAAAGATGAGATATTACAATATGCCGAGGTGTTAGATGTGCAAATTCTCGAGTTTTTTCGAAGATGGGAACATAGGGCTGGGGAATCCCCCAACCCAATTGTAAATGAACGGGACAGAATTCGCTGCTGTCACCCAATAACGTGACTTGGGGATAACTGTTAACTAACAGCCTACAGCACAGCCAGTAAGTTGACAAAAGTATGAAAATGGCAAGCAGAGTACTTGGATTCATCGACAGGAATTTCAAATATAAATCGAAGGACATCATCATTCATTGTACAAGGCGTTTGTACGGCAACACCTAGAATTTACTGTTCAGTTCTAGTTGCCACTGCTGTATAAAGACATCGATAATATGGAAAGAGTCCTACGCAGAGTAACGAAATTGATACCTCAACTGCAAAACAAGCCATACGAATGTCGCTTAAATGAACTAAGCCTGATCTCTCTCGAGCAAACACGACTCATGGGTCAACTAACAGACACATTCAGGTATTTGAATGGCTTTGCCTGTGTACCAACAATGGGGCTTTTTGAAAGAGACGTTAATGATCGACTGCGACACTACGGACCAAAACTCAAGCATCTAGCAAGAAGAACAACCTTAAATCAACATTTTTTTTCCGTATTTCATTGTGAATATTTAGAATAGATTCACTTCCGACGTTGTCGGTAAGGAGACAGTCAACGCGTTTAAAAACCGTCTTGACAAACATTGGGAGAGACATCCTCCACAGCTACGAACTCCTCCTCCAGGGGTCACAAACTCTTAACGACCAAAGCTACCGAGGCCACCTTAATCCACCTTCTTTTTTTCCGCTCCGAGTACAGAGATGATGGGCACTTAGCTTCGCATCTTAGCGGCTACTGATCATGCTCGCGTGCTTGCATGATCGTCTTTTTCACTGAGATTCTTCTCTCCTTTTTCTTCTTTCTTTCTGAGTCCTCTATATCCTTCTGACATAATGGCAATAGCTCATAGAGCGTCGGAGCATAATGGTCGGTGTCTCTTTGAGAATGGGCCTTTTGCTTAGTCTACTGTCACTTATCTAATCTAATCTTATCTTGTACAATATGCTGAGGTATTAGATGTGCAAAATTGTGTAATTATTATTCAAGGAAGGGAATGTACAAGATGCCGAGGTATTAGATGTCAGCTAATTGAACATATGTGAAAATTTCTTCCCAGCTGTTAATTATGAAGCTACGAGAAGGGAAAGTAGAGCCAGTTCTAGGATAGCGTACTTTCTAGAGGAAATCAAATCGTCATCACCCTCTGTTAAATATAGCCATGCACAATTCATAACCCGAGAAGTCAGTGGCTAGCAGAAGATTAGTTTTTTTCAGTGACATTACAATAATCAACAATGATCCGTTGCTGTAAGCGACTCTACTGGTGAAGATGTAACATTCCATTGTGTCTTCTAATATTATCATAAACATCCGAGATAAGTAATATATTCAATTTTCCAATATTATCATATACATCCGAGATAAATAATATATTCAATTTTCCAATATCATATACATCCGAGATAAGTAATGTGTTCAATTTCTGACCAACTATTAGTATTCAAATTAGGCAAAAAAAAAAAATGAATCTCTTTCAAGCATGGATATCGGTTGGTAAGCTGCACAGGCTAAGAAAATATTAACAATATGGGAGAAATGTATCAATCTTCAGCTTAAAGTGTATATTATTCATAAGAAAAACAATGGTAGCGAGTAAAAACTTTACAGAAAAAAGAATGCGACCTCATTTACTTGAACAACGAAGAGCAGCTGGAGAGCGAACTCCGACTATTCGGACGGAAGAGGAGACAAGATATTACATAAGGCACTCACCAAGGGTCAAAAATTTAAAATAGAAGCTGTGACGCAGAGCGTTAACATTGTGGCCAGAAAAGCCGACAGGAGCAACATTCTCGTCATAATGGACAAAAAAAAGTATGCTGGAAAGATCAACCAAATGCTGGAAGACGCATCAAAATTGAAAAAAAAAATCAATCCAATAAAAGTACTAAGGCGGCCATAAATAAGCACGCCACCTCCTCCAATGCAACGGAAGAAATCGTCAAACTTCAAGAGCTTACGAGTCACTATGAACCAAGTTACAGCAACGCAAACCCAACGATTCACAAGGGCGTAATCGACCCACCGATGCGTCTTATCGTATCTTACTTTGTAACTCCTCAAGCAGAAATGCAAAGAAACTCAACAGTATCATTGTGAAGCACATGCCGAGGAAAGGAATTTCTACAACTCATTAGAAACCTTTTCTTTCCGGAAGAGTATAAATTAGCTAGCCTGGAAACGATTTAAAAATAATTCTCAAGCACTTTTACCACCACGCATATATGCCACGACGCAAGATTCCAGAGAAGTCCATAAAGAACTGCTGAAGCTCTGCACGGCAAGGATCCGTAGTATTGATAGGCGTCTCCTGTGCAGACGGATGAGGTCATAGGCAGCAGCCTGGGACCAACATACGCAAATTTTTACGTGTGTGACCGTGGAAACAAAGTACTTTCTCAACACCCGAAATACTCTCCAATAATATACACCAGAGACGTCGATGACAGATTCCTACTGTTACCACTGTTACCTACTGTTAGCTATGACCTTCAGCAGCTTTACTTTCTCTTCGAAACCAACTCCGTACTCAAGTTTACAGGCGAAGACCAAAAGAACAACAAGCTGGCGTTCCTGGATGCACGAGTCAAGAAGCAAGGACTGTAAGTCCACACTTCAGTTCACACCAAAGCAACAAACAGCTGTGAATTACAAGAGTATCTGCCCTCAACGAGACAAGAACGCCGTAGTTAAAACCCTCATCAACAGACCCTACAGAATTTCCAGCGACTAGCCAGCATTTCACAATGAAGCACAACGCATTAAACAGCTGCTAACTAACGGCAATTATTTTCCTATGAAAATCTTTCACCAAGAAATACAGGCAGACATTCCTAGTGACAACGCAGCCGGGACCCAGCATGAGAAAAAAGGCCAACCCTCAGCATATAATTCTATTTTCAGTCTCAAATGACGTCAAATTACAAATTGAATGAGAAGCAGCTACGCCGCATCATAACAAAAAACGTTAGTCAACTGGCGCCGAAAATAAACTGAAATTATTCATTTACAGTAGAAATAATTGTTATTATTATCATTATTATACTGAATGGCCCGCACTCTCATAAATGGCAGTGAAGAATTTGTGTTGATCTTGCTTCATTGACCATGCTCTCCTTCATACAACTGCCTGCTTTAATGATCATGCAGGTAAGTGTTCACACTTTCATTAATACTGAACATCTTCACTCTCATTACCTCTGCCAAGGAAGTTATGTTTTTGTCGTGTTTGTCTGTCTGTCACCATGATAACTCAAAAATTTATGAACCGATTTGAACGAAATTTACAGGGATTTTTAGGTATGTTAGGAGGCACAGATGATTAACTTTTGGTGAATATATCTCCATCTGCTTGTTTGCCTGCCTCATTTTTCTTAATGCTATAACTTAAAAAGTTATGAATTGATTTTTTTATGAAAGTAACATGAGTTGTTAGGTATATAACAAAAACTAGATGGCCACTTTTTGGTACTGATCCGTTTGTTCGTGCGTTTTTTTTTTTCGTTTGTCATGGTTTTTAAGTTTATGCTTGTTTGCCCGATAACTAAAAAAAATGAATCTTCATGAAATTTATAGGGGTTGTTAGTAATATTCAGAGACATAAATGATTAAATTTTGGTACAGATCGGTTTGTTCGTTTGACTCATGTTTGTCATAACGTTTGTGAGCAGTATAACTCAAAAGTTATGTACGTATCTTCAAGAAAATTGCAAAAGCTATTATTGCTTTTGAGAGGCACAAATGTTTAGATTTTGCAGTTTACAAAAGAAAAAAAAAATTATGGTTTGAGAGCCAATTTGAATCGTTTGCTACGGTTGCCTCACTTTGCGGAGGTAAGCGCTCTCAGAGTGCTCTATTTTTTTTTCTGTGACAATGACCGCGTGAAAAAAATATACATTATTAATTCTCAGCCAGTTGAGAAAAGCTGAAAATAATTGATTCGATTTGGTATCAAAGCCATCCTAGGATGTCATATTTGTCCAATACGTTTTTGGGTATTGAAAGCTGCTCCTTCGACAATAAATTTGAAGCATAGCTGCCAATGCGACGAAATTATCAGTGAAAAAGCACATTATAACAAACACCGCAGTGTGTTTATTTGTTAACATGTTATATGTTTATATATTTGCAATTATGCTGAGGGGTCATGGAGACCGATGACCAGGTTGCAGATTTTATTTTAAAGAACACCAATTTTTTATAATATAAGGGAATAATTTTCTATATTTGTTATTTCAGATTGCTGATGATGATCTATACTCTAATAGAGTCGAAACTTTTCGAACAAAATTTTAGTAAAAATTAATTATTGATCAATTGTCTTCGCTCTGACCTTGATTTTGAAACGAAAGTACGAGTGACAGCTCTCAGAGAAAGTAAAATGGAGACAAATTACCGCAGTATTAATAAAAGTTAAATAACACTGAAAGTGTGAAACGAAAGTAAAGGTGAATGCTTCAGCAAAACGGTTAGAGTTGAAGCAAATGTCAACTGAAAATTGAAAATAATCTGTTTAAACGCTGCCCATATTATTGTAATTGTAATTAGTGTTTGTCTTTGCAGGTGCTGGGTGACAACACCGTAATGGTAAGTTCTGTTTGTTCTATACTCTCCTTACAGAGAAACCTCTCTGCTTTACATGTTATTTCGATGTGGTTTGACGGTAGGTGAAGCATCAAGTGACAATCCTTATCCTTACACTTTAAAGCAGTGCGAGTTTACTTTGAAATTGGCCCTTCTCCAATGCAGTTCACTTAAAATAATCTATTTATTCATACTTTAACAGTTTCCTTGAATGTTCGCATTGTTTGAACACTCTTCAAGTTTGTGAGGTGTAAAAACTAAAAATCGAGGCACTGTAGCTTGTTGTACGTGACGGGTTCGAGCCCCCTGGGGTACGTTCTGGCGGGCCCTTTCCCTGCCTTAATATCTGTGGGCCTCAAAACCCCTAGGTTCCCTAGTGCCATCTTCTCAATGGATGTTGCAGCTTTCCGCAGTTCCTGCAGACGAGGTTAGTTTTCTAAAGTTAAGTAGGTTCTCAATACTTCCCCTTTGTTGCGAAAGGTGGGCCGCTGATCGAGGTTGCCGAGGCCGACCTATTCCCACTAGACTTCAACCTTCTTGTTTTTCGTTTTCTTCCACTGCGCGGCGTCGCTGAGCGAAAGCGTTAAGCCGTGTCCGGGGGTTGGGGATGAACAACTTCGCCTTCTTCCTGCCAGTAGCGCGCTGACCACAGTGAGATCACCCGGCATAAAAGCAGAGACAAAACTCATTGATAATTTATAACGAAACCTAGTGGCGCACGAGCCTGAGTTTAACCACATGAATAGTTCGTGCGATATAAACATTGTGTCCCTGATGCACTAGTAAAGTTTATGCTACTACTAGGTGGTGGGTTCGGTGGGGCCTTTTCGATTAGTTTCGATTACCTTGAGGCCGTTGGATGGGCGAAGATCAGAAGCGGTAACAGTAGGAAGTTGATGACGAATAGCTAGAAATTTGACCTCAGTTATGAAATTCTAATTTCTATGTATCATGGTCTTTCGAACATTCAATAAGCATTTAAACTGTTAACTTCATTCAGATCCGAACGTATGGCCTTGAGTTTCCGGAATATTGTCGACCTCGGTCGCTGGAAATGGAGTTCCAGACTTACAAGACGTCGGGTGGCACCTTGTACCAACGCTATGGAGTTTCTCAGGAGTTTGCAGACTGCTGGATTGGAGCTGAGGCTCTGGAGGATGTCGAAGACACCTTTATTGCTTGCGCCGAAGCTGCAGCTAGCCAAGGTGGGCCAGTGTCAGACGCAACTACTATGGTTTTCACTGGCCGTGTTACGCTGTTTTTCGCTAATAATTCGTAAACGAATTGTAGGATCAATCTGGTATTTCAACACAAAGCCTTTTACAACCCTACCTAATTTATGGCCCACATAGCATATTGCTATATGTGTATACAGAGAAGTTTACTCCTGTATATTAGGCCTATATTAAGCTGAAGCCTGGAAGTCGCGTCTACACGTTCGAACGACGACCCAGTGTTGCCAGGTTGCTAAGGCGAAATATCTGTAGACTGGAGCCGAAATATCTGCATTTTGCCAGAAATATCTGTAGATCTAAATAGTTTCACTAACATGTCTTGTCTCTCATTTGTCTATAAATTATATTACAGACCGTTTCGAACTGTGTCAGTGATACGGTCTATGACAAACTATATATCTATATATACCCATCGATCGATAATAGGTTCCAGAAAATACCA
>LQNS02278017.1:82516-103156 GCA_001587735.2 Parhyale hawaiensis
TGTATACACATATAGCAATATGCTATGTGGGCCATAAATTAGGTAGGGTTGTAAAAGGCTTTGTGTTGAAATACCAGAGTGATCCGACAATTCGTTTACGAATTATTAGCGAAAAACAGCGTAACACGGCCAGTGAAAACCATAATAAGCTTTCTGATATTTGATTATGACGCTAACTAGCCTACGTGTTTGATGAAGTCAGTGGCAGGAATATAAAACTATCCAGTTTATCCGTTTTCGTTCTAGGTTGAAGATTTTATGGATTTTTCACGTCAAATGTATCGGTTAATCTTTTCAATTTAAGCTCCGAGCTATTTTTTTTAACAACCGTAGTAGAAGTAGAATTCAGAGAGTTACGAAATAAACCATAATTTCAGAATTAGTAGTAGTGGTAGACACCCGATAGTTACAGAATAGAGCACAATCGCAGAATTGTTTCAAGAATATAGAATAAAATAACATGAATATCTTGCGAGGCAGTTCGCTGCAAATGTCCTCTCGTGGGCCAGCATGGCTCGACGACTCGTGAGCTATAACTGGTTGCTAGAAATCGCTGGGCGATCGCGGGCTGACTGTCTAGCGCCCAAAAATTTAAACGCCACCTGCTCTTCCTCATACCGATGCACCCACCGATATTCACTGGTAAAATCTGTTAGGAATACAAAAAATTGCCGTCACACCCGAGAAACTCAATAAAATGTTCATTACACATTATTTTCATGCAAAAAATATATCGTTGCATTTGTATTCAGCTGAATAAAAGTTCGGCCCCTCTGAAGTGCTCCACATTATTTTATCTCTAACAGAACTGCGACCAAAATAATTACCAGCTATTTTATTGGCAATAATTTTGCCTTAGCAAATTCTTAGACGTCAAAAAATCTTCCGCCAACTAAAGTATACCCTAAACTTCTTTCATCAAAACTTACTGACCAGAAATTTTCACCCTCAAACTAAAAAATCCTCTAAATACGCTTGGCCAAGCCAACCAAACCAACTTATCGCCAATCTTCAAAGAGCCAATATTTGGTGATCACACCGTGATGTACTGGTCCGACGAGGCATGAATGGGTACCTGTCTATCCGCACTGAGTCGCATTGCGCAATGCCTTGCACTATCAGAGCCTGAACTTATGCCCCCCTTTTAGAAACGCAACTAAGGCAGCCACTCTGTAGTCCAGGGCTACATGCGAAGTATCTCAAAACGACTATAAGAAATAAAATTTCTTTGAAAAAAATAGTTTCTTGATACCACGCGTTGATAAAATATAATTGTTCTTCTTCGAAATCAGCAATATTGATGATATACATGAATAGTGCTGGTGTTCAACTCAAATGGAGAGACAACGGCTGTTAAGTATTGTCACCATTCGAAAAGGACTTTCTCAATCTCGAGGTGTCACGACATCTTTTTCATTGTCCTAGGGAAAAGCCAAAGAATATCAGATTGGCTCTGCATCGAACGCAATAATTTTGCAGCGTCGTCAGCCAGCTAAAGGATTTCCTGAGTGAAACGCTATTGGAAAGAACGTGAAGATTTTGCAGCCTCGTCAGCCAGCTAACAGGTTTCCTGAGCGAAACGCTATTGGAAAGAATGCGATAATATTGCAGTTTCGTCAGAGCTAAAGGATTTCTTGAGTGAAACGCTATTTGGAAAGAAATACAAAGAAGAAAGGAGAATTCACCGGACAAATGTGACAAAGATGTTGGTATAAATAATTTATTTATCAGTATCCCCACTTCATATCTGGAATAGAAACCAAGCCCTTTTCACGAAAAACCTCATCGTGATGTATTTATTTCCAGACTGAAGTAGTGAAATTTCTGTCAAGTATGCTACCGCACCCGACAGCCCCTACTCCTTCCATAACACGGCAGGAAGAGGCTCTAACGGGAAACATTGCAAATGAGTAAAATTTTACAATGGAATATAAGAGGCTACAGGACCAACAAAGATAACCTGAGTCGTTTGATGGTACTGCACCAAACTATATGCGTATGTTTACAAGAGACCATGCTTTGTTATACCAATCCTCCTTCGCCTCGGAACTTTACTGCTGAATATCTTTCCCCTAACAAGGATCCCGTCCCTGGAACGGGACTCGCTATCCTAACCAAAACAGAGTCTCTGTGCCTGAGGGTGCCACTTAAAGCAACCTTACAGGCCATGGCCGTGCAAATCAAATTACGAAAAAGGCCACCACTATCTGCAATCTGTTTATTTCCCCGAACCAAGCAATCCACATAGCAGATATCACTGGACTAGTTCCGCAGTTGCCGCTCTCTTTCCTATTGTTGGGCGATTTCAATGCAAAACACACAACATGGGTTAATAATGCTAATAAGGCGCGAGGCTTGGTTGTCGAGCACTTGCTCAGAACTACCGATTTTGCCTCCTCAATGCAGGAGCACATACTCATTTTCACATACATACAGGAACTACCTCCGCAATGGACCTTTCTCTCTGCACGCCTGACCCCCTTCCTGACGGCCAGTGGACTGTGACTGAGGAAACCCACGGGAGCGACCACTACTGTGTGTGCACCAGTTTCCTGGACCTCCAAAATCATGATGCAGCACCCCGATATATCCTCCGGCAAGCCGATTGGGCTACATTCGAGGCCTTGTACCAGATGGAAGAATTAAACGAACCCCTACCCATCCACCAGACAGTGGATCACTACACGGGAGCCTTGATGAGGGCTGCATCAGGGGCCATCCCCATATCCAGAGGTGGAGCCACTCCTCATAGAGTTCCATGGTGGAACGACGAGTGCACGCGAGTGTGTGAGGAGAGAAAGAGACTACTCCGACGTTACCAAGGAAATAGATGCTTGGCCAATAAAATAGCATATTTCCGCGCACGTGCGCAGGCACAGTTTACCCAGCAACAGGCCTGAAACGCTTCTTGGAAGGAATATTTAAGTACGCTACACGTTAATACTCCAATGAGCAAGGTCTGGCAACGTGTTAAGAAGATGACCGGAAAACCACGCCACGGTCCTCCTTGTATAAAGGAGAATGGCGAGGTGATTGTGGAACCTGACCAGGTCGCCGACAGCTTGGCTCGACATTTTAGCGAGGTCAGCAGTGGCGCGACTTACCCGCGAGCTTTTCAGGCGAAAAATAATTGGAACGAGACACCCTGAAGTTTGCTACACGCTGCGAAGACCACGAGGTGCCATATAACGATCCAATCACTGCATTGGAAGTCTATAACGCCCTCACACAATGCGAAAAAATACAACCCCCTGCCCTGTTGGTATACCTTATAAGATGCTGAAACGCATGCACCATTCAGCGATTCGAGCACTACTGGCAATATACGACAAAATTTGGAAAACGCACGACTATCCGGGACAGTGGCGCCTCGCCACTGTACCAGCTTTCATAAAACCAGAAAAACCTCACACGAAACCAAGTAGCTACCGTCCTATTGCGGTGACCAGCTGCCCCAGAAAAATCATGGAGAAATTTGTGAACACCCGTCTGGTGAAACGTCCAGAAGCCAACACGTTCCTCTTCAACGTGCAACACAGTTTTCGACAGTCCCGTAGCACCACCGATGCCATCCTGCGTATACAAAATCACATCATAGAGAACAAGGCACCTAAGGGATACACTATCTGCATCTGCTTTAATCTTAAAAAAGTATACGATACAGCCTGGCGACACGTAATACTCTTACAACTACATAAAATAGGCATAAGAAGTAACATGGCCTGTTACTTGCAGCAATTCTTGAGCTTGCGACGTTTCAATGTCAGAATGGGACAGGCCTTTTCCCCTGTGATGACGCAGAATGAGGGGGTTCCGCAGGAGAGCGTCAGTAGCTATACCCTATTCCTACCAGTAATAAACGACATTTTAGCAGACAATCCCCAATACATGTACGGGTCACTATACGTAGATGACTTGATGCTATACTCCCCACTACATCCGGAAGTTTTACATCCACTACTGAAGCGAGCCATTGGACGAGTTTGTAATTGGGTGACCGACCGTGGCTTCGCCTTTTCTGCTGCCAAGACCTCTGGCCTTCACATCAGGCGTGCCAGAGATGTAATGTTACCCGAATTTAAAATGCATGGGCAACGCATAAACAATTACGATGACCTGAAATTCCTCGGAATGATAATAGATAGAAGACTGTCCTGGAAACCCCACATCGAGATGCTTAGGACAGAATGCATGCGTGAACTCAACCTATTCAAGCACCTGGCGACACTGTCGTGGGGCGCCGACCGGCAAATCCTTCTATATACATCTACCAAACCCTTGTACGCTCGAGACTAGACTATGGCTATGTCGTATATCAGGCTACAAGGACTAAAGTCATAAAACGACCGGACGCTGTGCACAATGCAGCTCTAAGGCTAAGCACCGGAGCCTTCCGTAAATCACCCATACTAAGCCTCCTAACTGAGAGTGGCGAACCATGCCTGCAGCAGCGCAGGGCGCAACTTACTTATCCTTTCCTTTCGCTTCTTCTTCTTTTCGGCCAAAGCCTGTACTTGTGATGGCAGGGTCTGGGGCGCGTAGATAGCTCGCAGCTTTTATAGCTATCGTTACTGTTGATTGTTTTTTGCTTTATTATGCTTGATATAATTTTCTCTGATAATAGGATTCTTTGTTTCTTCTCCGTTATATATTTCTGTATTTATCTGTACATTACTGTAAATTTATGTTTATATTTTTCTTCTCTTTCTCTTTCTCCTATTTTGTGGGGATGTGGAAAGCAACTCGGGACCGGGTCGGGCCCGAGGGTATCATCTCCTCTATTGTTATATTAGAGGACTGCATGCGAACCTTGCGGAGCACGACTTTATATCCCGTGGTGTGGATGTCGTGTGCTGCTCTGAGACATTGGTGTCTGGCAGGAGGCACGACGCTGAGCTTGCCTCGGCAGGTTTTCAGTCCCCATTACGCAGGCTGTGTCGATCGTGCCTGAATTCCGTGGAATGGCCGTCTATGTCCCGAGCGGAATCTGTGCGTAGCGGCAGTCTGTGCACGAATGCGCCTGTCATGAGATAATTGTTGTAAAGGTGTGTGACCGACTGAATAATTATTATTTATTTTTCTTATATCGGAGCCCTGCAACTGATGATTCTCTTTATGACTGTTTATTGACTGCGATGGCCCCGATCCCAAGTCAGTGTTTGTTTTTGTGGGTGATGTTATTGCACACCACAGGGATTATTTGGGATCTGCATCACCGATTGATTGTCATGGTGTGGCTGCGTTGGACTTTTGCGCCTTGTATAGTCGTGAGCAGCTAGTTCGCGCGTCCCCGCATATTGCTGGTAACTGTCTCAACCTCGTTACGACTGATGTCCCGGACTTGATAACGGTGTCAGTTGGCTCCCCTATTGGCTCCTCAGACCACTCACATATTGTTGTGTTCTTGGATCTTAATCAGATCGATCCTGTGGTGGACACTAGTAGAGTGGTATTCGTTAAGAGCAGTGCTAACTGGGTGGCTATTACTCGGGCAGTATGAACGTTACCTTGGTGCCAAATTATTTACAGTGAGGGTCCTTGCTCTGAGCTTAACGACTTGACTATGTCCAATATGGAGAGGTTTATCCCTAAGAGCACTGTTCTTGTGAGGTCTCGAGATAAGCCGTAGTTTGACGACCAGTGTCGGTTCGAAGCTAAACAAGCGGCTTATCGGGCATAGCGACTTTCGCGTGACCGCACGTTGTGGCAGACCTATGTTGATCACAAGGCCGAGGGTAGGCGTGTGTATGAGGAGGCACAGCGTCGTCTGAGGCAGCGTTCCAGGGAGTCTCCGCTGAGTATTGACTATCCTCATCGTTGGTGAAGTGAGCTAAATGGTTCAGTGCTCGGTGCTGAACCTTCGTTGCCGCCCCTTGTTGGGCCATGTGGGGGCATCATTACTGATCCCTTGGCAAGGGCGGAGCTTTTGTCAGCTCACTTCGACGGGAAGCAGAGATGTTATCGCATTGCCTCATGGATGCCGCCTTGAACCTCGCTTGGCCGCTTTGGCGTTCACATCTGGTACAATCAAGGTGCTGCTTCAGGGCCTTGATCCGTATGGAGGTGTTGATCCGGAGGACATGTTTCGTTTGTTTTATAAGCAGCTGGCTGACGTTCTTGTCCACAAGCTTGCAGTGATCTTCCGGCACATGATGCGGTTAGAAAATTTTTCTCTTTGTTGGCGAACTGGGAACATTACTTCTATTCCCAAGGGTCCGGTGTCACCCCATGTTGCCAACTGTCGACCCAACACACTGACGCCCATTTTGTCGAAAGTGTGCGAGAAGTGTATCGCTGGTAAGCTTGGTAGTTTCGCTGAGGTTACGGAGTTGCTGCCTGCTGGCCAGTTTGTGTGCAGAATTGGCTTGGGTTGTTGTGACGCTCTGTTGTCGGTGTAACACAAATTACAGTTTGCGCTGGATTGTAGGTCGGAGGCACGCCTTTCCCAGTTGGACTTTAGCGCTGTGTTTGACAGGGTTAACCACAGGGGTCTATTATACAAGCTGGAGTCCTTGGTGTGGGTGGTAGGATTTTGTCAATCATCCGCGATTTTGTTTTTGAGCGAACGCAGAGTGTGTCTGTTGACGGCGTTTTCAGCGTTTCAGTCGGGGTGATGTCTGGCGTCCCTCAGGGCAGTGTGCTTTGCCCGCTGTTGTTCGTTCTCTATACTACTTTCATGTTCTATTCGCTTGAAAACACGATGATCAACTATGCTGACGATTCCACTTTGATGGCAGTGATACCTGCTCCTCGCTTGCGTGATGCTGTCGCTCAGTCTCTGAATAGGGATTTGCCACGCATTAGTGCATGGTGCTCGGCTTGGAGTTGGAAGCTGATGCCAGTAAGACCAAGTCGATGATGATTAGTCGGTCTCGAACACTTGTATCGAAGCATCCACAACAATATATTGATGACACTTTGCTTCAGGAGTCTAGCTCCTTGGAGATTCTTGGTAATGTCTTTGATGAGAAGCGCACTTTTGAACCGCATATTAGGAGCTTGGTGTTATGTGCTTCCACTAAGATTGGGCTTCTGCTTAAGGTGAATTCCGTGCTTGGTGATAGTCAGATTGTCCGCAGATATTTTTATGTTTTTTTTTTGCAGCCTGTGCTAGAGTATTGCTCACCGGTCTGGGCTTCAGCTGCTGGCACTCACTTGTGTCTGTTGGACCGACTTGTTAGTTCAGCTAACAGGCTTTGCGCTGATAATGAGCTAGGAAACCTGTTCCACAGAAGAAGAGTGGCAGAGCTATGTATGTTTTATAGGGTGTACAATAATGAGAGGCATTGGTTGTATTTTTCTCTCGCAGCCGTCGAGGTTTTTGGGAGAGACTCGTGCTGCGTGCGGAGCGCACTCTTACACTTTGGAGGCTGTCAGATGTCGAACTAATCAGATCTGTCGGTGCTTCGTGCCCTGGTCGGCTAAAGTTTGAAATTTGTTGCCGGCATCGGCTTTTGGTCGTATTTGCTTGCAGGCGTTTAAGTCAGCTGTTAATGTTTTTTTTGCTGGATTTCCTTTAACAGCGTTTTGGGTTTCCCGGTTTTACAAAATGCTTCATTAGGGTTGCATTACCTTTCCGTGAGAGCTCATGTGTGAAGTTTATGATAATAATACTAATAGTACCTAGCCCGCTTAGAACAAGTTCCTCGATCCCCGGCATGTGTCAGTGTGTGCCGAGACGGGGCAGAGAAAGCAGACTTTCCGTGCACACTTCCTTGTTCAGTGACTATGATGCCCTCTCCATCATAGCGGAAATCGAGCCATTAAAAGTGCCCTGAGTCCTGCTCAGAAACAAAACAACCTGGTGCATACCAGTTTCAACGTTTTTCTCCGACACCCAATTACCAAAAATAAAGACGCACATTCCCTCATACTAAAAACTCTTCTCACGGAGCACGGGAGAGAGCAACACGGTGAATCTGTTCACATCTATACTGATGGCTCTAAGACGGGAGACTGAGTTAAATGCGCACAGACACTACGACTGATGAAACTAGAACATTCCGGCTATTACCGGAAACCTCGACTCATTGGAGACACCGATGAAAGGAACTTTACAATATTCTCATTGAGTGTAGTACAAGTCATCCGATCATGCGACAGCATCCAACCTGTCATCAGCCGAATAGTAAATACAGTACAGCAATTACCAGAGGATGGAAAGTCAATGTGCTTTTGTTAGGTGCCTGGTCATGTTGACGGCGCGGGCAATGAGCTCGCCGACGAGGAGTCGAGGCAGGTATCGCTGTCGGATTTTCCTGTGGCGAACCGTGCAGTCCCCTGTGATGACTGCGTCATACCTCTCACTGTCTTGCAGTTAATAGCCTAGTGTCCCACTTTCTCAGACGAGCAGAAAGAATGCTATTCGGACCTGCATGGTCGGGATGTCGACTCCATCCTCCGAGAAATGCTTTGTGAGGGACCCCGGGGCCAATTTAATAGAAATGCCCTCAAGACTTTTCTTACCTGTAACCTCTATCACAAACTGTGATGAATCCTTTACGATAAATGCTATCGGCAACTACGGCTCTACCCGTTTCTCTGTGAATTTGTATATACATGTACCATACGTAAATTTAATAATGATGATAACATTCTCATTATTACTTTATAATATATAAAATGAGACAAATTCCGCGCCCTAGCGGCACACGAGCCTGTGGCTAAACACAGAAATAGTTCGGCGCGATATAGACAGTGTGCCACTGAAGCGCTATTAGAAGTTTTCCACTACTACTACTTGTTAGGCATGCAGAAAAAAGGAGCAAGTTAATGTCTTTCCGAAGTGCAACGCCGTTACTCTGATATAGCCGAAATTATTTCTTACTCATGTTACAGTCAACCCCTCGCTTGAATACCAATTTATACTTCTGATTAAATGAGGTTAATGATATTCCTCATGTTCTCCCATTGAGCATGGCTTGGGCATTATGCAAATTACGTCGGACAGATTTAGATTTGGATCAATGATAACCGAAAGTTCACACGCAATTGGTTATTTGCTGCGAACAATACTCAATTGTATTTCCTATTGTTTTATAGTGCGTATGTAACAGATAAGCTACCAGTTTAATGAAGAATGTGTATTACTTGCTATCTCTTTTTGATTATCTATTTGTAGCTCGTAAGGCCATATTCTGTTACGTATGAAGAACATGCATTAGCGAAAGGTTAAAGAGGCTGCCATTTGGGATAACCTGCCCCGCTCTCCAGAGTAGCGATAGACGAAACAAAAATGAAGTTGTAAACGATTCCAGACGGAGGAAAGCTGTTGCTAAATGCTTTTCTTGCCTGGTCAGCGATGAATTCCAAACAATTATATTATCCACAGCTTCCATTAGCAATCTTATGCATGCTGAACTGTACTCCTTAGTGCCATACAATCTTCAATTGCGTCGACTCTGGTACAAATTGAGTGTATCATTATAGGAAAAATAGGTTAAATACTAGCGGGGCCCGTAAAAATTCCACGGTTAGCTATTGTTCTCACTATATTAAACGCAGCAATAATAAGCTATGGTATTATAGCTCATTGAATTTGACCTAATGCAGCTTTTCTAACCTAAACTACCCAATTAATAATCCCTCGAAGCAGCGAAGTACCCCTAACCTCAAGTCTGAAGCACACGTGAACGTTTCTCCCTACCCTTCCGATTACGCTGCCGGGGATGCAGCTTCGTCTTGTCTAATATATTGTGTTCTGAACCCCGGCGGCAGCTATACCATTACAGCGAGGGACCGTTGCTTGGTGCCAAATATATCTCTCAATTTCTATGGAACTTCAATTCTCATTTGTTCATATTTGGAAGCGTATATGTTCATAGATTGGACATTGACCACGCACACAGAATCATTTATTCGAAGAACGTGAAGCGCTTCCGTATTCCGACTCGTTCGCAACGGGCGCAACGTAGTTCACCAGTAGATCTCGTAAATGTTCTACCAGCAGAGAATTGGTACTTATACGTCATGATGGACACATAAAGACAACAAAAACAAATATAACAGTCTCTCTTTTCGGCAGTACTGCTCTCATTGCTCATCATCTAAATGTATACGCTTTCGCTGAGATGTGTTTCTCATCGTCTAAAGATAATATTAGTCTTTAGTCTAGTTTATTATTAGTCTTTCACATTCTGAACAGTCCATTCTCCATTGGTGCGTTTGATGGTTTCAGCTCTACAGCGTGACTCCAGGCTGTTCCTTAGAGTATCCCATCATTTTTCCGTTCTATTTTGAGCAAAGGCTTCTCCACAATTTACACCAGACTAAGCCCATTCCCTTTTTATTAATAGATTCTTGCTGTTGAACCCCCTTCTCTGTCAGCTTACTTCATTTCTTTAAGCATCATACTCTCATTTTAAAAAAATACTTTAGAACAAAGCAAACCAGAGGAGCTCGCCTTGCGCTGCATCCAGCCTACAAATTTCTCATATCTAGATCGTCTTGCAACACCGGCAAAGTTAATGTTGTATGATTCGGAAAGACGTATGTATGATATGTTGAAAGCGAACTTCATGTCTTTGCTTCGAAAGTGACTGAAAATCTCTTCAAGAGCCAGCAAGAAAGAAGACAGAGTTTTATACAAGTTAAATCGCCCCGTATCTCAAGCAGAATTATAATATAAACTAGAAGGTCCACGTCGTCCAATATGACAGTGAAGAGCTTGTGATGATTGATGACTTTGTCATTGATCATACATTCGTTGTTGCAGCTGCTAACCTACAGGCACCTGGAAAAGAGCGTTTATTGCGGTTTCACAACTGCTGAACATCGATGCTGTTTTTTTCTCTCTCTCTTTCTGGCGTGGACAAAATTCATTGCAATCAGTAACGCTCAAAGTTATAGTTTCAATTTTGTATCAAAGATATGGTAGAATATCCTATAGGGTCCTGTGGTCTTTGCTCAGCGGAAGCTGTTTTGTTTATCACTCAATTGAAGTTGGAAGAATAAATGCTGCAACAAAATTGTCTATGGAAAGAAGCTACGAATCAAGATGCATGAGAGTGCAAAATAAAGCTTTAAATACAGTGTCTTCTACACTGCGATTTCAATGTCGGCAACGCAAGAAGTGCATTCAGACATAAGAACGCCGTATACTGAGCCATAGATTGGATAAATGGAAAAGGAAAAACTCGTAGAAGTCAGACTAAGCCTTCGACATTTTCATTGTTTGAATTTCAACTGCCGCTGATTACGATACGGTTGCCATCAACTACAACCTCGTCACTTCTCTATCAATCAGTTCTCATTGAAGCTTGACAGGATGAGCACAGCAACAACCTGGGGCAATTTCCGCTTTACGCCTGTCTGTTTTGTTAGAGAGTGACAGAAAGTAGTAAGTAAACAGATGAATAAACAATCAAACAGATGGACACACATCGATTTTTATTACATTGTGTATTGTTTCAGAAACAGTCTAGCCATGAAGGCGGTTGACGAACACGTGAGGCTATTCCCGCCGAATTTGTTTTTAGCAAAATACCTATGCGCGTGCGCAAAACAAAACTTTTACAGATATGATCAAGCTTATATTAGACACCGAGCTCAAATTGTTATTACCAGCTTGACCTGTGAAAATTTTAGAGTTAAATAATGTCCTCGCGTAAATTCACCCTAGGGCGACGCTTCTAACTCAAACTAACCCGTTTAAATAAATGCCTGTCAATTATCGCCGAAGAATTCCGTATACCGTAACGCAGTCAGTCAACCTGAACAAAACCTTCTAACCTATGGCATGGAGTTACGATGACACTCCTTGTATTGTTCTCCTATGTATTATTGCACGCCTTCCAAGTCTGGTTTCCCACAGTTTACAGATACGTACGACCGTCATTTACTTACAAATTTCCATTTTTTTATTGCCGTTTACAATTATTATTATTTTGCACTGTTACAAGACCTGTGGACATTGATTAGTAGCCCACCATCTTCTGTTTAATGTGATAGGTGTACAACGAACAACATACTCAACCAATTTCTGTAGTCACAGTAGCCTAACCCTCTGTTCTCATGACGTCATTGCATTTCCTTACACATCGTACATTCGCTTAAAAACTACTTGAGAGTCGGAAGCGTTTACCAATTTTAGTATTTATAATGATTTTCGTTTTATTGATTATTGTTGCATCCAAGTCGAGTAGAAATGTTTTAAATTTTTCTGGTTCTGATTGTAATTTTCATTTTAAGACCGCGTAAAAAAGTGGACGCTGACTTCTTGAATGGTGTGTATTCTACGTATGCAAATAGATATTTGAGTTGTATCAGTTGTGAGTGTAAGGGAAAATTCATTGAAACGGTGCGTGATGCAAGTTTAGTCTAGATATGAATCATTCAAAGTTTGCCGGATGTATTTACTTAAAAAGGCTAGCAGACGGAATATTAACTTTATTGTTCGTACGTACGTGCAGGCATCTCCATATTTCTACTACAAGATGGCCAGTGCAAGGCTTCGAACCAAACTCTGCTGCGGGAGGCTACCTGTTCGGGAGGAGACGTAATCATCTACTACACTGGAAATTTGACCTCTGTCTCAGACATTATTGGTGAGGGCGACTTCTTGTGATATTTTCATTTCGGTTCAGCTTCGGATCGGCCGGTCAAGTGCTTCGTACGCAAGTGGTGATAAGTTGAAATACGCATCGATCGGTACGAAATATATCATAAACTGTCTCAACCTGACATGATTCCAAGGCAAGATAATCAAAAGCAGACTTTTTCTAGGCGGTGGATTCAGTTCATTACTGTGAAGGCACCGAGTCCAACCTATCCCCGTTTGTCGATCAGAGATAATCTTGGAGCAGATGTCTGTGCTACGCCTACATGCTCTGGACTAAACAATTAATGAATTTTTTCCTCTCCTTGTACTAATCAAATGATATTGTTGCAGCGCCGATGGCCGATTTCTCTGTTGACGAAGACACGCACCAGACATTCCATGTGGAAATTGACGACCCGTTCGTGTGCTCCGACATGAGCTTCTACGAGTTGGAGTATCTCAGCCAGGTCGTGCAGCTGCCGGAAGACCGCTGGGTGCAGGACACCTTACCCTACTGCCGAGAATTTGAGATGATTCTCTCACGAAACTTTCTTGGCTACACATTTCCTGAAGTAACAACAATTTCTTACATAAGAGGTAAATACATTCTGATAATTCAGGTTGCTGTGATTGGCCTTATAGCAAACATTATAAAGTTTCCGTTTTTTTGTAATTTTTATAAATGCGATTTTGTTCGTATGGTTTAATTAATTGTGCAGATGGCTGCAATACCAAATATATTGATTCCGCTAGCTGAATATCCTATTTAACGCACTGATGATCGAAGTACCATAACCAATTTCGTAATATTTAGATCTTGTCAAATCATTGACATGGCTGCCATGTACATATTGTGTCTTCGATACCAACTCTTGTCACGCAAAACTGCCGCCCCTGCATCTACTGGCTTCTTGTGATGTAGTTTTGAGTTCTCTTGTAGGTTATTTCCATTACCAATGGGCATTCGGTGTGGGTTCTGCAGCAGGGTAGTTAATCTTATATCCGTGTTAGAGTTGTTAAACTTGTGGTAGTGTTTCCAAAGCTTTTAATGATCATAGCGGTATCCAGGCTGCAGGAACTGTGGCTGAAATTACGAAATGTTACGAAACCAAAACATTTCATGAAGTAAAAATTCTACCTTCATTCTGATTCAGCATTTCCTCATGTTCCTGTGAGGGCTTTACGAAACTGAGTTGAAACATCATTTTCAAAATACCGCAAATGTTGGGTGTGTTTATGGATTTTATACGGACGTTTTATTTATAGAAGCATGTGTGTTCGGTCAAAAATCATGTTAAATTTTTCTCTCGAGCGGGGATTTAGGAATGCTTATCTCGCTGATTTTTGGGGTCATATGAGGCCCACTCACAGGGACGATTTCAAGCCAGCAGGCTTCTAACGCTTCTCGTTGGTCCCGATCATGAGTCTGTGTGCGTATGAGCCCCTTGAAGGAGGCGTTTAGGGAATTCACTCGTAAGGAAATTCGCATGCGAGGCGGATGAGCTCGTTCGAGTCACCAGCACCCAGAGGGCCTACCGCTTGTGTAGCACGAAGGATAAAAAAGAATTATCAATATTATCGCAACGTATTTAACGGTAATATGGAGTGGTAAGCTCATTGAGTTGTTTTGCAGTTTATTATCTGGGCGGTTGAACCTGGAAGAGCGATACCCCACGTTTCGATATATACTATAAAAAACCTAAAAAACGCTATGGTCATCTCACTGGTCAGGGCGAATAGCACCATCACCAATAGAGGGCCGGTGCCAGGAACTAACGCCTTGTATGAGTGCACGTGCCGGATTGCCGGCTCCGACTTCCAATATAACCCTAACAGTTACATGGCAACCACAATGCTTCCTGATAGATTTGCCTTGTATCTCGATGATGAGGTGGGAGAGGTTTGAAACGTACATCACAGAGCAGCTTAACTCCGCCTTAACAAGACCCATGCTTATGAATGGTACCGCCAAGCTTAAGCGTAATTCAGACAACCAATACCGTGAACTGTTAGATTAGATTACATTAGATAGGTGGCAGTAGATGAACCAACAGGCACATCCTCAAAGAGACACCGAAACTTGTGCCCCGGCCCTCTCTGAGCTATTACCATTATGTTAGTAGGATATAAAAGACTGGGGAAAAGCGTGGAAAAGAAAATGAGGAGGGAGAAGCGTCTCAGCAAAAAAAAAAAAAAATCATGAATGCAACCAATCATGATCAATACCCGCTAATAGGCTGAGTTAAAGATGTCAAACAGTGTAGTTGGAGCAGAAGAGAGAAGAAGACGGATTTAAGAAGTCTTGGAGACTTTTGGCGTTAAGAGTGTGCGACTCCTGGAGAAAGAATCCTTAGCTGTGGGGATGTCTCTCCCAATGTATGTCAAGACGATTTTTAAACGCGTTGGCTGATTCCGCTCAAATAAAGTCGGAAGGCAGTCTATTCCAAATACTGCCTATGAAATGTGGAAAAGACTGCTGACTTGAGGTCCTTGTTCGAGCTTTGGGCTTGAGTTTTTGACTGTTATTTCGCAAGCGATCATTGAGGTCTCTCTCAAAGAGTCTTGTTTTAGGTACGTCATTGAAGACATTCAAATACTTGAATGCTTCTATTAGTTCCCCTCTGAGTCGTTTTTGCTCGAGAGAGATCAGACCCAGTTCGTTTAGGCGACAATTATTCGGCTTGTTGCGCTGCTGAGGTAACAGTTTCGTTGCCCTGCTTTGGACTCTTTCCATGTTATCGATATCCTTACAGAGATGTGGCGACCACAATTGAACAGTAAGTTCTAAGTGTGGTCTCACTAACACTTTCTACAAGAGAATGACGATGTCCTTAGACTTGTATTCAAAATTTCTGACGATGAATCCGAGTACTCTGCTTGCCATTTTCACACTCATGTCAATCTGCTGACTTTACTGTAGTTTGTTTGTAATAGTGATTCCCAAGTCATATTGTTGAGTGACCGGAGCCAATTCCATCCCATTCATTTTCAATGGAATTCAAGGGTTCACGAGCCGTACGTGCAATGATGAGCATTTGTCGACATTAAAGCTCATCTGCCACGTTGTGCTCCATTCCTTGAGGTGGCCAAGGTCTTGTTGGAGCTCGGCTCTTTTCGTGGTAGGATGACATAATTTTCTATCATCCGCAAATTTACTGATTTTACTACGAATGTGAAGATCCAGATCATTGATGTAAATTGAGAACAGAAGTAGTCCAAGCACACTACCTTGTGGAACCCCTGATGATAACTGCGTCCAGTCGCTCGTTTCTCCTTCAAGCTTCACTCGCTGCTACCGACCCGCAAGCCATGCCTTAATCCATCGTAAATAGTCTCCCGAGCTGCCATGGGCTTCCAATCTTTTCATTACCCGTTAGAGAACTATATCAAAAGCTTTTTGGAAATCTAGATACACAAGGTCAACACCCTTCTCTTCGTTTTTAATATCTGTAATTTTTGAGAAAAATTCCAGAAGGTTTGTTAAGCAGCTTCTTCAATTTCGGAAGCCATGCTGAGAGTCGGATATGAGCTGATGCATCCTCAGGTGGTCAGTGATGCGCTTTTTCAGGAAGCGTTCGATAGTTTTGATGACGACCGATGTATGATTGATTGGTCGTTATTTGTTTTGGCTTTTCTTGTCCCCTTCTTATGTGTCGGTATCACGTTTGCTAGTCTCCAATCCTGTAGAAATTCTCCCGTTCCCAGAGACCCGATTGAATATTTCGTGCAGTGGCTTCACGATGACTGGAGTCACTTCTCGTAATACACGGGGAGTAAGATTATCTGGGCCAGTGGATTTGTACACATTTAGATGGTTCAGTTCTGGAAGGATCTCGATCTTTGCGAAAATACATGTGTTTATGGAAGCAACTTCCATCGATGTTGGCTCAGGAATATTCGTAATATTTTCAACAGTAAGTACATAGGTGAAATAGTCTTTCAGGATTGTGACTTTGTATCATAGGTCATAGGTGATTGCACCATAGAGTTTTTTGAGCAGATTTATTGTTTCTGTTTTATTATTCTTTTATTTGCATATATATAGAATGCCTTTGTGTTACGTTTTACCGCAGTGGCTACTGATACTTCGTTTTCCCTTTTGTGGTCCTGACTATTTTCTTTACATCACGACATGCCGTTATGTGACTGGCCCTCTTCTCTGCTGAATTACGCTTCCAGCATTTGCAACGCGCTTGTCGCCTTGCAATGCAGCATTTGCCTGTCCGAGTCATCCAGAGGGGATCATTACGATACTAAATCGTTTATTTCGGGTGTATCGTTCAGCTGCTCTAAGGATGCTCGTCTTCAAAATGCGTGAGCATTGTTCAACACTGGAGTCTCTCATGGGGGTTTCGAAGTCAGTTGTTCATATTTCAGTTGCCGGTCCCTGAAAATTCGCTCGTCGATAGTCTGCCAGTTTGAGACGACTCGCATTAGCGGTGAATTCGTTACCAGTTTTGAGCGTAAATTCAATCATGTCGTGGTCTCCTAGCCGGTCTAGGATGGCTGTGTCAACAATTTCATATTCAGAAGTAGAGAGAACCAGATCTAGAATATTAGCGTATCTCGTAGGTTCATTAACGTGCTGGGTCAGGTGGTGGTAACTGAGGAGTTCGAGCAGCTTGCTACCTGGGGCTGGGCTGCACAAGGTACTCCAATCAATTTGGGGGAGGTTGAAGTCTCCCATTAGAATTGTTTCATTTGAAGTATTCAGTGCATTTTCGATCTTGTTGTAAAGTGCTGCTTCAGTTTCAGCGGTACTGCGAGGGCTCCTATAGGCAAGCATAATATTTAGCGACTGTCGAATGCCGAGACGAGCATGGGTAGCGATAAATTCATATTCTTTAGTTGCTGCAAAACCTTTACAGTAGGGATTAAGGTGTCCTTGATATATGTGCTAAAAGCCCCTCTGCCAGTTTCTGTGGGTCGGTGTATATTGAACAGTTTGTAACCTTTCAATGCAACTTCTGCTTCCAGATGCTTCGTTGAAAGGTTGATCCATGTTTCATTGAGTGCGATAATATCATGCACAAGAGTGGCTTCTATAGCTTGCAGTTCATTCATCTTGTTTGTTATGCTCTGAACGTTGCCAAATAAGAATTTGACCCCAGTGTTTGCATTGCTTCTCCGAGTCAGTAGTACAAAGTGTCCGATTGCTGGGAAAAGATTGGTGTGTAAGATCAGCACGAGTATTTTCTGCGACTAGAGCGTCTGCCTGAAGTTGAGCAATGGAAATGGTTTGTATTTAGGCTTGACAGTTGTTAGTTGGTAAAGAACCGCATCAGATACGTACCTCTTCTGCGCGAATTGAGCCTCCACTCTTCTGCTTCAAGTTGTCTCTAGTATGCTGCCTAACGATAGGTCTTTTTTTTCTAATTACTGCTCGCCCATGTGAACTGACCAACGTTTACCATCAGAATATAGTGGGAGATCTTAACCTAAAATATTGCCTCTACTGCCCAAATCTCCGTTATCTTATCGCAACTGCTGACTTGTTTCCACTTGCAGTGGCACCAGTCTATGCATTTGGCCCTACAACTTATTTTTTTATCATTATTTTTCTAAGTCGCTCCAATGTCTGCAACACACTGCAATGCTACGCAGTTCCATGTTATTTCATCGGATACGGACTGTGTTAACCACACCTACAAATTGGAGTACCTCAGCCATTCCTTGGAAGTGTCCGGGGACGAGTGGGTGAGCGGCAGCTTGGCCCCATGTCTAGAAGTTGCTTTCAATTTCACGCTGGTCGTCGGTGATCGCGAATATTCGGAGCTCGTCCAGACTGCACAGTTCACCTGCTACGGTAAGACTTGCGTCTATTTAGTTACGAGTTTCATCTAGAAGAGCACAGTCAATGTATGTATACAGAAAATCCTTCATACCTTGTCAACTGACTGTTTTATAATTTTCAAACGGTAGTATTAATTATACCGAAGTATTTGTGTACTTTTGCGTGGATTTTTTTCTTTTATGCTAGGATGTACACTATTATCGAAGATAAAAACTGCTAGTATAAGTCTTGGTTTACGAATGTTTTCACTTACTTCAATTTGGCCGAAGGCAGCGCTTCTAACTTAAGCAACCCCATTTAAACTATTGTCTGTCACTTCACCATGGTGAGCTCCATCTACTCTAACGCAGTTCGTCTACTTTTCCACAACCCGCCTGACCTGGCTGCGCTATCGTCGTTCACGACGGAGTTGTGTGCGTGTTTGTGCACGCAGATCATGTGCGTGTGAGCGGCGTTCAAGTTGGTGCGCCGCGCTGCTCGCTGTATAGCTGGTTAAGTTATGTTAGGTTACGTAACGTTAGATAACGTTAGGTCACATTAGGTAAGGTTAGGTAAGGTTAGAAAGGTTAGGTTCGGTTAAGTTGGGTTAGGTTAGGTAAGGTTAGAAGGTTAGGTAAGGAGGTTAGGTTAGGTTAAGTAAGGGTAGGTTAGGTTTGGCTAAGTTAGGCTAGCCTAGGTAATGGTTATTTTAGTAGTGGCGTGCGCAGGAAAGATTACGTAAACGCAAAATCGACGTGAAAGACGATAGTGCGACCTGGCTCTATCACCCGCGAGCGAAGCGAGGAACGGTGTGAATGTTTTAGTTAAAGTTTAAAGAATTGACATGTTAGAGGTGGACCGAACGTCTGTATTTACCATTCGCGAAAGTGAATAGTTTTTTGCGGCTATCAGGCGTTATCAGGCCGCCCCCATTGTCCGGCCTCCGGACGCCGCTTTGTTTGTATGAGCTGGCTTTGGGTTTGGGCTCTGGGTAGCCCTCCTGAGTTGGAGGAAATGCCACTCTAAAGCGCCTACTCTGGAAAAACCAGGTTGCCGTAGGGACTCTCCTCTACTTGTCCGACCACGGTATCGACCCATGAGTCAGAAGGCGTCAGACGAGGACTCTTCCTTCCCTCGGGCAGTATCACCTGATGCTCTTTTTCTTTCCTTTCTCTTCTTCCTCTTTTTGGCCAAAGCCCGTACTGGTGATGGCAGGGTCTGGGGCGCGTGGATAGCTGGCCGCTCTCGTTGCTATCACGACTGTCGAATTGCTTTTTTGTAATTTTTTGATGTTTCCCTTTTCTCATGGTGTTTGTTACCTCCGCCAAGGAGGTTATGTTTTCGTCGTGTTTGTCTGTCTGTCTGTGTGTTTGTCTGTTTGTTTGTCTGTCTGTCTGTCACCAAGATAACTCAAAAAGTTATGAACCGATTTGGATGAAATTTACAAGGATTGTTAGGTATGTTATTAGAAACAGATGATTAACTTTTAGTGAAGATATGTCCATCCATTTGTTTGTTTGTTTGTTTGTCTGCGTCATTTTTCTAGATGCCAAAACTCAAAAAGTTATGAATGGATTTTGATGAAATTAACATGAGTTGTTAGATATAAAAGGAAGAGTAGATGACCAAATTTTGGTAATGGTCCGTTTGTTCGTTCGTTCGTTTGTCACTGTTTTTAATTTTATGCTTGATAGCACAATAACACAAAATATAAGTAATGGATCTTTATGAAATTTATAGGAGTTGTTATTAATGGTAAAAGACATAAATGATCAAATTTCGGTGCAGATCGGTTGGTTCGTTTGTATGTTTGACTCATGTTTGTCATAACGTTTGTTAACAGTATAACTCAAAAAGTTCTGAACGGATCTTAAAAAAAAAATGAACAAGCTGTTATTAATATGAAAAAGGCACAAATGATTAGATTTTGGAGTTTAGGCAAAGAAAATTATGGTTTCAGAGCCAATTTTAATTTTTGCTACCGTTGGCTCACTTGGCGGAGGCATGCGCTCTCAGAGTGCTCTAGTTTATTTATTGTTCTTTGCGTGCCTGATAACTAGATATCCGGACGTGGAAGAGAACCCCGGTCCTCGTGGTTTTAGGTCTCGCTCCTGCCGGATCTTGTGCACTAATGTTCGGGTTTATATGGTAATTTGGCTGAACTAGCTGTAGCCTCTTCCAATTATGACTTTGTGCTATGTTCGGAGACGCTCGTCTCAAGCTATCGCCATGTTTCTGAGCTGATGATCCCGAACTTTGAAAAGCCGGTGCTGCGGTTGCGTGACTCTTGCCCTGGATTTAGGGGTTTGGCTGCTTACGTTCGAAAGGG
>LQNS02278017.1:116708-137165 GCA_001587735.2 Parhyale hawaiensis
CGTTACAATTATTATTATTTTTTATTGTCACTGACAATTTGTGAAGCCAACACACAAATTGAGTAAAAGATGATCTCTTAATTTGATTATTTGCCCCTCGTAACATTCCTATCGTTTTCTTCAGATTTATTTGACAAGAAAAAAAAAAAACAACAGTCAGGTAGACAAGTAATTGGTCTAACAGATGATCACTAAAAAGTTAATTATCGGCTACCCCTAACAGACGCAACGAACCCCTTAAATTTCTTGAAGATCCGTGCAGTTTCTTTGGTTATCTGCACAGCAGACCGAGGGCCGAACAGACAACATTCGAGAAAAACACAGCCTCCTCGACGAAAGTAATTCGTGCGAGCGTCACACTATTTTATTCATCATTTAACGAAGTCATGTTTTTGCCTCAATTTACTCTTCTGTCCGCAGCAATATAACTCAAGAAGTTAGTAACGGATGTTCCTAAAGTTTACAGGCTGATTAAATTCAGCCGTTTGTTTGTATGTCAACTGAATTTTTCTTGGCTGCTAAAAATGTTGAGTGTGACCCGGCAGTGTCCTAATTTTCCCGTAATATAAAACGAAAACACATTTACTGACATCCATGAGATATGTGCAGAAACTACTGGCAATGTCACGGGGAACAAATTTTTATCTTGTGATGATCCGAAAGAAATTCGAAATTCTGGATCATTTTCAAAGTTTGTCGGAGTTGTGTTTCTTGGCAGAGGTCTGCTCTCTAGGAGCGGTTAACTAATTTGGTATTTGCATTCTAGTGCTTTTACTATTGCAGTTGTGCCGTTCACTGTGGAGGACTGCACCGCCTCACAGTTCTATGCCAACGTTTCCGCCACTCCAGACTGTGTGAATCCCAGTTACAATCTGAATTACCTGAACCAAACTGTGAACATCCTGGAAGCCCAGTGGGTGAATGACAGCCTACCTGAATGCATGGAACTCACATTTAGTCTCACCGTAGTTACATCTGGCGTGGATCAATGGGAATTTGCCTACAACACAACGTTCACATGCTTTGGTGAGTAACAGCTTGCGGTGTATTCTGGCGAACTTTTCATTAGATTCCTGAGATAAAGACGATCCTCACTTTATGGCGCTGACGAGCTTACTATAGTTTGGACCCTTCGCTATAGTTGGATGCTACTCTAAGTGACATCTCAGTACAAGTATGGCCTTGATGGACAATCTTCTATGACTATGATTTGTAGAAAACGCTCATTGAGGCAATGTTCAAATTTATTTGATTACGTATTCGAACGTTCACGCCAGCCATCATAGATGAAATATTATTTGCTCACATCCTTATATCTTTCCTTAGATGAAAAAATAGATTTATATCGCCTTCATTTTTCTCCATGAGCCTTATTGCGCAATCTTCAATTTTGAACTTTTCAGCAATATCAGCTGCTTTCTTTTCCTCGCTTTAAGCCTCTGAAACTGTTTATATTACCACTAGTGCTCAGTATCTGTCGTCTCTTCTTTCATTGCTTTAGGGGCCATAAATCAAAGTTTTTATAGGAGTCATAGGAACAACCTATTATCTTTTGCATAGCCGGCATGAATGCTGCATTCGTACATAATACCGTGTGGAAAACATCACGCGATGTAATGAATGATGCAGTCGTACATAATGCCGGGTAGAAAACATCACGCAATGTAATGAATGATGCAGCCGTACATAATACCGTGTGGAAAACATCACGCAATGTAATGAATGATGCAGCCGTACATAATACCGTGTGGAAAGCATCACGCAATGTAATGAATGATGCAGTCGTACATAATACCGGGTAGAAAACATCACGCAATGTAATGAATGATGCAGCCGTACATAATACCGTGTGGAAAACATCACGCAATGCTATGAATGATGCAGTCGTACATAATGTCGTGTGGAAAACATCTCGCAATGTAATGAATGATGCAGCCGTACATAATGCCGGGTAGAAAACATCACGCAATGATATTTTAAGCAAACACCTTGAAGTTAACAAGCTGCAAATATATGGTGTGCTGTGAATTGTTTATGCATTCACCAAAAGTATCCTCTGTTACAGGATCTCCTAAATTGCTCATAGAAAGCCTACTTTGGATATAGAGGAGTAACTTATTTAAATTTACACTAGAAAATTAATTGAATGTGATCTAGCTGGATACCCTGGAAATATACTGTAGATGACCCCGGTATAGTTGAATACTGGTATAAAGAGGTGCATTATATAGTGAGGATCGCCTGCATCTCAGTATGTTTCGCTGCAGCTACTGAATTTCTTAAAATTATAACTGTAGTGTTATTAAAGCATGGAGTACATTGGTTGGTGTGGAGGCTGAAAGTTTTTGGTTTATCATGTAAAGTGCGCGCATTCGGTGGTAGCTTCTCAGAGGCTGAAGTGCCCTTTGATATGAAGCGAGCATGGCATCTACCGATAGATGTGGCTTAGTCAATGAGTTTTCTTTCTTCCTCCCTTTCTTCATAGCTCCAATCAGCTTCTAGTTCATTAAGTTATATTGAAAATAATTGATTTATATATTCAATAATGAAAATATATGGAGACGACTATTTTTTAGGAAGCTTTTATCAACCTTCAAGTGAATGTTCCGCTCTTCGATCATCCTCAGTAACGGGAAACTCGCTAAAGAAAAAGTTTGTACGACGACAAAATGAAAGCAATGCTAAGAAAGTAACAACGAAACACAACACTTACCATTAACTACCGAGAGTTGTGGGATGACTGTGTGTGTTACTGAGTTTGCATTTCCAGAGTGATTTTTTATCGGTAGTCCCGAAGCGGAGGTGGGACAGCCTAAATTACTTGAATGTCTTCCAGTAAAAAGCATTTGAATATTTTTCCCGAATCAAAAGGGAGAAATTTCGGCGCAATCTGAATTTGAATCTATTCTAAAGCTCCTGCTGGCAAGCGCGAAGATCTTCATTCGCAGTGATCTTGTAATGTTAGCAATGTACGCTGGTCCACAAAGAGGGTATCAGTATTTTCGGACATACAGCGAGACCATACTGACCTAACTTCTCTACTACGAGAAAACTCACAACAAGTTTGAGAACTAGGACAACGTTCTGGTCAATTGAATTAGAGAGAGAAATTGGCTTACTGCTTGAATAAATTCACGCCTCAGCGTCTGTGACTGCTAGCCAATACAGTGTCTTCTCAGAAGCTACGGGCGCATTCAACTTCATTGTGCAAAAACTCAAAATGGAAATAAATTCTGCTGCCCCTCAAACTCTACTTGACCATCGGTGCCGTGCACTACAGCTTCCTGGCGACAATGTAACGATCACAATTGATCCAGGTTGCAGCATGCTAGGCAAATGTGAGTCCTCTGTGAATGTGAGTACAATAAGCGACTAGCGTGATTCTCTCATTCTATTCTACGACAATGTTACACGGTCATATGTTGCCGCGGTGCCCTACAGAAGCTCACTCTGGATATAAGGATGTTTCATCTTCAGTTCCATGGGAGTTCTTCTGCGATGCATGACTGAAAGTAGGGAGTTTGGACTTATATTCGGCCAGCCTATGGAGTTCATCGTCACATATCATTTACACTCGGTCTCCCATCCCGTTACTACGACATCGCACTCGAACACCCCCGACCACCCAACCGGGACCATTTTTCCCCGGTTTACATTTTATCGCTAGGCTACTGTACATCGATTGCACCCAATTGCACATCTTCTTGTAGGATATTGCATCTTGCATTCTAGTAGTAACATAACAACTATCATGATTAACCTTATTCTTCCTCGCCACCCACCATTTTGGCATGGCCCTTTGTTTCCAAATTTTATTATTGTTCTTTAAAGCGAGGGAAAACCCACGAGTGTGAAAGGCAAAGGCCAAAGAACACAAAGTCCTCACGCCACCCAACGATCGAAACAGGAAACGGAAGCATGTGACCCAGAATAGAAGAACAAGAAACGGCATATGAGAATTTATCACGGGAGAGGAAATGATTGATTCTGCCTTTAAATAGCATCCAAAATCCCGACTACAAAACAGAACCATCCTACAAGTTCCACAACTTACCATACTGACAGATAAATGACCGCTGATACCCGGTAGTGCGAAGCAGCTGAACAGCGAACTCGTCAAGCGCAAGAGCTCCGTGAGTGCGACGCTGGGGCACATAGGGGATTGGCACGTGGGCCCAAGACGAGGCTTATCGTTGTGAAAGACTTTATAGAACATGCACAGCGAAGTAACCCTGCACCGGTCTTCAAGATTGCAAATAAAGAGCCCAGTGCACAAATCAGAAGCGCGAGACATTACTCTTTCAAGGAGCCGGAGGTGGGACGCAGCAGCCGAGGCCCATACAGGAGAATAATATTCTACTATAAGTAATAGGAAACTCCAGTAAAACCTACACATTAAGCCAAGGCCTGTAAAACCTACGATGCTTTTCCCATAATACCCAGCCTCTGAGATGCGGAGGCAGCAATATTTCTAACGTGGGGCTCATGTGTCAACTTCCAATCAGTAGTAACACCCAAGACCTGCTCACTCTGAACCTCATCAACGACAACACCATTAAGAGTGAGAGGTATAAAAGCAGATATGATTATTCTCGATATTGACATAACAATGAATTTGGTCATGGAAGGTTTAACTTTTATACCCCAAGAGAGAAACACCCGTCAGATATCGAGTGCACTGTTACAATGTTGACGCCGTCATTTTAGATACTCGGGTTTATCTTATACTCCCATGGAAAATTCACCTCGACCCTTTTTAACTCGTTTTTTTATACTTGTATTTATTTAATTTCAGTTTTCTACAATTACCAGTATTTTGGAGATGCAGAAAGGTAAAGTACACACAACTCGCGCATTTTTTCATCTTCGAAACACATTCTTTTACTTTCCTATTATCAGATTCAATCGTGGAAACTCCTCTCCACTCCTCTTTCTCTCTTCTTCATCTCTTATTTTAGGTGGTTGATTGGTGTTCAATTGAATTTTCCTGTGATTTGAATGTCGCTGGGTGTAGTGCGCTTTACAGCACACTGTGCGATTTTGAGAAACAGACCTCCCCTTCCCTACTACGCTCAAGTCCTCTATACTTTGTGCTTATCGATCGTTATGCATTTAATTACACATGAATTCGAAAATCTGTTAATTGCGTTTTTATAAACACTATTATAGGTTTAAAATAAGATAGAAAAGTGAATAATTAGAAAGACAGATTTTTCTGCAATTGTTTCATTTTTGGTCACTCAAATCTGCCATAGAAATTTATAAATTTATTGCTTCGTTGCCCCCACCCCCTCCCATCCTAACACAACAATATTTAGTAAACAGTTTACGGCTTCTTCACTCAAGATTGAATAGCAGAACGCTTCATATTATTAAGCTTAAAGTTTCGTCAACCTTAATGATGATAACTTGAGTCTAAGGTGTTCGATCATCTATGCAAACTTTATTCTATTTGGATTGAATAATTTCAGAAATCGATAAGCAGTTGAAACTTTTTTTCACGATGTAACGTTTGGCAAGATAAACACATGTTTATAATGACGGTATGTGATAATAAGTACAATGGTTTTCCTATTCAGATTGCTTACCAGCGAGCTTAAACAAGTCAGAAGTCACAACCTGTTCTCTTTGTTTAAGTTAACGCATGCAGTAACACAAGTCTCCACTCCAAACGAACGTCGTCCTGAGATACTTCGCTACCCAATAAAGTGCAAAAGAACTTTCTAAATTCGTGGTCAAAGGAGATCAAACATTTTCTAAAGGATTCTTTAAACTGATTTTTGTTCGTAATAATTAAATAAATACAGGCGCAATAAGTATATTCATTACTCCATAAAGCACTTACATATCAACCTGTGTAATTTGGCCTTGAAAACAATTATTGTTGAAACTTTCTATGCCAAAACTGAAGTTAATACATTAGCATGATAAATACTTCAGTGCGTAACCAACTGTTCAGCTTCAATGTCCGCTAATAATATGCTTTGGGAAATGCGGGTCTTGTTACCTCCGCCAATGAGGCTAGGTTTGCGTCGAGTTTCTCTCTTGGTCAATTTTGACGAAATTTACAGGGATGATGAACATTTGGTAAAATTCCGTCGATCTGTTGATTTGTTTGTCTGCCTATTTTTCTTAGCACCATCACTTAAAAGCTCGTGAATAGATTTTAAAGAAATTCACATGAGTTTTTCGGTATATCACGAAGAGTGAATGACTAAGTTTTTGTAATAATCTGTTGATTGTTTGTTTCTGTGTTTGATTCTCTACAGCAAAATAACTCAAAATGTTTTGAACGATCTTTATGAAATCTACAAGAATTTTTTAGAAGCTAATGAATAAAGATACAAATTATTACAATTTGGGAGTATCGGTTAGTCCGTCTGCATGTTTGACTATGTTTATTTGGCAGAGAGAGCAGCCTCTGTCCGTAGTTTTGGCATTTTTTAGAAGTGTTGGATGTACTTAAGCTTATTCACTGCTATGTAACTTTCATTCGCTGAAGAAATACATGTTGAGCATATAATAGCAGCTGGATTTCTGACAGTTTTTCGGGTGTTTTGATGGTAATTCTGTATTGAAGAGGGTTGTACGGTCAGGTATGCCTCACGTTCATCTCTGAAGCCAACCAAAGGTATCAACGAACATTATGACAAGCATAAGTCAAACGTACAAACGGACCAACCAATCACCACGAAAATTGAATCATTTATGTCTTTTAATATTAATAACATCGCCCGTAAATTTCATAGAGGATCCATTGATAATTTTTTGAGTTATTTTGTTAACAAACACAAAATAAACACAATGACAAGCAAACTAACAAGATCATCTCAAAACTTTGGTCAGTTACGCTTCATTTTATGCATATGAAAACTCATGTACATTTCATGAATATCAGTCGATAACTTTTTGAGTAATAGCCCTTCGAAAAAAATATCAGATAAACAAACAGACAGATTAACGGAATTTCACCAAAAGTTAATCATCTGTTCCTCCTAACATACTTAGCAATCCCTAAAATTCCAACCAAATCAATCCATAACTTTTTGAGTGATCTTGATGATAGAAAAACAGAACAACAGATAGACCGAGAGACAAACCCCTCGAAAACATACCTTTTTGGCGGAGGTAAATATCCATCATAGCCCTACGTTGTTGCCGACATCAGCGCTGATAATCATTGCATTATTGTATTTCCTTGCAGTTGCACCGATATCTGTGTCGGCCTGCAACGACACACTGTTCCATGTGGAGGGTCGAAACGCTGCCTGCGCCAGTCTGAACTACACTCTGGACTACATTGGCAACTCGCTTCACGTGTCTGGAGACGAATGGGTGCAGAGGACTATGCTTGCTTGCCCAGGAGTTGAGTTCAGCTATACTTTGGCCTCCGGCGAAGACCAAGATTTCTCCCAAACCACAAATTACACCTGCACAGGTGAGATTTGTCCTAGTAGCGTAGCACTTAATTACCTCCGCCGAGGAGGTAATGTTTCTGTCGTGTTTGCCTGTCTGACTGTTTGTCTAGTTTTTGTTTGTCTGTCAGCAAAATTACTGGAAAAGGTATGAACAAATATTTACGAAATTTACAGGAATTGTTATGAATGTTATCAGTAACAGATGATTTACTTTTGTTGAAAATCCGTCCATCAATCTGTTTTATCTTTTTCTTTTTTGGCTTTCTGCCATAACTCGAAAAGCTATGGACAAATTTTCATCAAATTTTAAAGGGTTGTTAGGTATAATAAAAAGAGTATATAACCAAGTTTTGCGGATGATCTGTTTGTTCGTTCGCTTATTGCTATGATTAGTTTGTGATTTTTAGCCCAAGAACTCTAAAAGTTTATGAATGGAGCTTTATGAAAATCACAGGAGTTGTTATTAACATCAGAAGATATGAAGGATAATATTTGGTGTTGATCGGTTGGTCTGTTTGTGTGTTTGACTTATGTTTGTCATAATGTTCATTAGCAGCATAACTGAAAAAGTTATCAGTGGATCTTCAAGAAAATTGCAGAAAGCGTTAATACTATTAAAAGACAGAAAAAGTTAGATTTTGGCGTTGAGGAAAAGAAAATCTTGGTTTCAGAGCCAATTTCAGTTTTTCCTTACCGTTGCCTTGCTTGGCGTAGGTTTGCGCTGTCAGACTGTTCTAATTGCAGTATTAAAAGTTCACGCTCGGACCGCCACAGAGAGGTGATGACCCAAATCACGCATCATGCTACACCGGAAAGTCCAAAACAATGCTGAACAAAATCTAACAAAACCATTACCAGCTGATTCAAATTCCAGGGGGCTAACACGACCGAAAACCGGTGCCGGCAATGAATTCCAACTGAAGCAGATCAGAGGAAGAAATACCGATTGAACTGACGATTTCTGTATTTAACATTCTCCAAAGTGAAAAAAAGTGTGCATCTTCCGCAGTAGGTGTAATACTTCTAAAAACCTTGAGAGCAGGGACAGAAGAAAACAATCATTGTATCTCATTGCTGTACACATTTTCAAACATACAAAGTCCGCTCACCCCAATCCTACGGAACAAATTCACCAAATCACTTTCAGCGCGAACAGACTGCTAGCTAAACTAAGATGCCGGTCTAGCAGACCGGTGACTGTCAGCGGCTGAAGCCCACCCAGATCGGTGAGGAATACTCCAACATCGGCAGTGAGAAAAAAGGAAAAAAAAAAAAAACATAAAAGCATCTGCAGACTACATTCCTGTCGCGAAACCCAGAATTTACCGTATGCAAGGAGCCAGTCTCACTAGAAGAACATGACACAACTCGTCTACGATGTCGGTCAGAAGTAAGCTTCTCATCAAAGACAATATCAAGAATCTCCAAGGGGCTAAACCCCTGGAGCAAAGTGCCATCTATCTTCAGAGATGGATGCTGCTGTAAAACTAGGGTCAGAAAAACTGACTGAAAATCATAGATTTAGTCATACTGGCATTGGGCTTCATACTCCGGGTTGAGGACATGCACTGATGCGCAACAGATCCCTCTTCAGAGAAGAGGCTACTACATTACGCATGTTGGGATAGGTACAGAATCACTGTCATTAAGGGGAATCGTTGGTACAGCTGATCATCGTACTCTCAAGCGTAAAATGCAATTTCACTAGTAAACAAAATACACAGCAGTGGGCTATGTATGTTACCCTGAGAGGTTGCCGGACTCCATCGCGACTGAGGCACTTGAATAAAATAACAACAGACGCACTCTACGTTCGTTCAGAAATCAAATCCCGAATAATTGAAAGAACATTACCACACACGCCAAACGAGTCCAAGTTGTTCAATAGAACCATGTGGTTGACCTTGTCAAACGCCGCACTAAAGTCCAATTGTACAAGGCGTGCCTCACAACTAAAATCCAACGCAGACTGTAAATTGTGTGAGAAAAACAATGCTTCTCAACAATGCAAACTAATTCTGTGCGGAAACAGCAAAACAGTCTGCGATCCCTCCCTAAAACGATCCAGCTTACAAGCCACCATTTTTTGGAAGATCGTCAACAAAATTGGCTTCAGCGTAAAACGTCTGTAGTTGGTGACATTAGGCGACCTGTGACCTTTGGGAAAGAGAATAAAATACCAAGTACGCCACCAACGTGAAAAACCTCTCAACCGTATCGGACATGGACATGGGAAGATAACTCCAAGCTTGGGGGCAAGCACGCCAGCAAAATGCTCATTAAATAGAGGAAACACACCTTCCGCGTCCGCACCTCCATTAAGATGAAAGTCCTCAAGAAGCACTTCGATAGTGCAAGAGCAGTACGCCAAAGAAGTTGAACGGTTCTCAGGAAGACACCATTAGTACAATAAGAACACATCTCTACTCTGCTTTCCGTTGGGTGAGCCGATAAGAGCTCTTCCTTGGCCAAAGCATCATCAACGATACTGTATCTTCACCGGGGCTAACAAGGGGCGGAAAGAAAGGTTCAGCACTAAAGGCTGATCCCTTCAGCTCAGTCCACCATGTGGATAGTTGATACGAGGCAGAAACTCTCTGGAAAGCTGCCGTTGGTGATGCTCTGCCCTCTCACATACACGCTTAGCCACGGTCCTACTGTCCACATAAGTTTGCTACAGCGTAGGGACGCGCGAACGCCGCCAAACCCGAAAAGCCGCTTATTTCGCTAACCGACACTGATCGTCAAAAAACGGTTTTTCTCTAAAACTCACAAGAACTCTCTTCTTTCGTTCACTTCTTTTTTTCTGTAGTCTTCTACTGTCTTTTTACTGATATAGATGTATTATTTTATTCTATATTATGAAAGCATTTTGTGTACACATATGACGTTCAAAAATTGTACGAAAAAGTGTCAACTTGTAGCAATTAACTTTCATTCATTCATATCTACCGACCCCTTTTCATTTATTCACAGCATTTTACTCGGTTTTCTGGCCGCGGATGACATTTCCAATAAGGCCAGTTGTGTAGCCTGGATACGTCATGGGATAACAAAACGGGTTGTGTTGGGAATCTATGCTCTGAATTTTTTTTTTTTTTAATCGAGTGTGCTGCCGAGGATGCATGCGCCCCTTCAATGTGATGCCTGAGCAAATACAATGACATATTGAGAACGGGAGGTTACCCTGTTGCGAGTGAAGAAATTGACCGAATCTTTTTTCTTTTACTCGACTAGTGGACCCGTGCGTGAAGAATTCACGCAATAACCGATACGTTTGCCTAATGCCTCTAGGCCGGTGCGGAATCTCATCTTCTCCTATTTGCTTCTTAATTTTCTTCTTTTTTTCATTGATCCTTTGTCGTGCTGTCATCCTTAGATCTTCTATATAGACAGGCAGAAGTAATATCTTTAGTAAAACACTTCAAGAAACTTATACTTATATACAATATGTTCGCTCCGTGGCAAAGATACCGTTGATACTGTCATCCCACCTCAAATATCTGTTTCATTGGAGGTGCTCAAATTTTGACCTATGAAGAGAAAACTGCTTCATCAGAGGAAAACAGTAAGCTAGAAGAAATAATTGTCTACTGCCCGTGAAAACTTATGTTTCATCAGTTTCGTTGACAATTGCATCAAAGTGGGAAGAATAGCTCATGCAACGAAATCATCTGTGGGAAGAAACTACGAATCAAGAAGCATGAGAATGCCAACGGAAACTTCAGATATCTTCAGTGCTACGATTTCAACTTCGGCAGTGCAAGAAGTGCATTCAGACATAAGGTCGCACTATACTTTGCCGCAGATTCGATGTATGGAGAAGCTAATACTCGTACGAATCAGACTAAGCCTGCGATCACTTTCAATGGAGCTTGAGAGGACAACAAGAGCCTCCAACCTGGGCTAAATTCCGCCTATCTATTTCGTTAAGAGCGTAACACCGAACATATAAATATATACATTTATAAACACACGACCGTCATTCTTAGTATTAGATTGCTAACGCATCAAATCAAGCAGAAAAATTATGGGCCACTGATCAGCATCCACGGGATCCAAAATATAGAAAATATCTATGTAGGATACACCGACAGAAATTGAAACGTGTAACCCTATGATGGGGTAAACTATCCGTAAACTGTAGGAAACAGAGCAAAGGAGAGTGTGCACGTCCCTAGGAGAACATTGCAAGATTTACCGCCATATTTCTATGTCTTTTTCAAGACACAAGGGTGAATTCTTTGCTGACAAATCAAATCTGTGTTTCAGTGGTAAATAGAAATACTTCGAAATGTTAGACGAGAAGTAAGGTGACGTACTGCTTAATGACAGACTGGGTTAAACGGCGGACGTTTTTTTCAGACGGGGTGAGTCCAAATATGAGCGCTGCCTCAGGTTATATAATGCTAGTGAAAGCGTTCACTAACCGTGGAATTTCCACGAGTTCAGCAGGTCTATATTAATACACTGGTGCGTACCTACCTAATTTTTGTGTCATGCTCTTCATCACTAACAGATAGAAGGAAATTATAAATTTGATGACTTTAGGAAGCTGGCGTAATACGGCGTGTGTTCTGTAATCTCTGAGTGACTATGCCAGATCTTTTTAATTAAGTGGTTTATGCACCTGAAATTTCCAAGTAAAGTAAAGTCTACTTAGACCACACCCTCACCTGGGAAACCCACATGCACTGGTTTGTGCTGCGGGCATAGGCCCACTGGCCCCAGATGAGTAAGTGTAGTCGCAGTCGCCCTCGGGTCACCAAGAATTTTGGCGCCAATTTGACGGAATGAGCAAATGACCCGAGACTCCCCACCCCCCTCATCTCTGAGGAAGGCAGTTCTTCCATAGCGCTGTGCTTGCACACACAACTTGCCGAGTCAGCACACCAAGATCTGCAGAGAGCTCGATTGTCTGGCTGAGTATCAAACCAGCGAGCGATACATGGTGTTAGGGCTGAGAACAGAAACATGCAGCTACCGTTGCAAGTACAATTCTTTGGGTACCTGTATCGTGGTTGACAACCAAGGGAATTCCACGGGTCCACTTAGACAGAGCAACTTATAAAAATATTCCACGGGCCCTCTTAGAAGCAGCGTCAGTGATTATCATTAGCAAAGAAGCTGGCCGCAAAATGTCATATATCAATCTCGGTGTTGTTTGTGAAGTTGATGGGGAATTGTCATTGTACAATGTGACGGTTTTACTGATCCATCTGAAACGCCTCACCAGGCCGTGAAAGTTTCACGGGAGCAGCCAGTTATAGTAATACGCTTATACGGACAGACCTACCTACCCTTTTGCGTGACGCTCTTCAGTAATAGATAAAATGAAACTACAGATTAGACTTCAGATATGAATCACTTCACCCGTACCATATATACCTTCCGCTCTTCACTTTTTTCACAGCATTGCACTCGCTCTGCTGCCAGCGGATGGCATTCCTCATAGTACCAGAAGCGTAGTCAGAATACGCTTTGGGAAAATGGAACGTTAAGTGGTGGACATCTCGGCTCTAATGTACTTTTTGAAGTGAATGTGTTGCTGAGAGAGCATCACCCACTACAATACGATGTCCGATGATATACAATGGCTTAATGAGAACAGTAGGCTATTCTGTTGCGTGTGAAGGAATTGACCGAATCTGTTTCATTTTATTGCATAGTTACTGCATTAAACAAGGTAGAAAATTATGGGGTAGAGATCAATATCCACGGGTCCTGAAATAGTGAAAAGAACCTGTGAGATTATGAAGGGCTAAATTATCTGCGAAGTGTAGAAAACTGACCTTTGTAAAGGTTTGTATATACATAGGATAAAAATTCAAAAAGTACTGTCGTATGCCTATGTCTTTATAAAGATACAAGTGCGAATGCTTTGCCGACATTACAAATACGTAATTCACTGATAAAATCAAAACATTAGGAAAGTTTAAGCGAGATGTAAGGTAGAAGGAATGCGTATTGAAAGGCAGGGTTAAGCGCTGAACGTTAGTTCAGACGGGGTAGGTTAAGATAGAAGCGCTACATCAGGTTAAAAAAGGTAAGGCAAATATTCACTAACCGTGGATTTTCCACGGGTCCCGCAAGTAAATAAATACACGAAGTGTTTTATTATATTACGATACTCGTGTTTTCAGTGACAGATCATGAAGTACACCACTCATTGGTGTTGGGAACTGTGGATTCGCTGTTTTCTGTTTCTCGACTATATCTACATACAGTATAAATATGCATATATTTTTTAAGAAAGAGAAAATTACTTGATGTGGTTGCGTTGGACCTTTGCACCTTGTCTAGTTGTGTACAGCTTGTTCGCGGGTACACGCATATTACTATTAACTGTCTCGACCTAGTTATGACTGATGTCCCCGACTTGATGACGTTGACAGTTTTCTCCCCTATTGGCTCTTCTGACCACTCACATCTTGTTGTGTCCTTGAACCTCAATCAAGATGTTCCTGAGGTGGACACCAGGAGAGTGGTATTTGTTAAGAGCAGGGCTAGCTGGGTGGCTATTACGCGGGCAGTAAGAAAGTTACCTTGGCGCCAGATTATTCACAGTGAGGATCCTGTCTCTGAGCTTGACGACTTGACTGTGTCCATTTTAGAGAGGTTTGTCCCTAAGAGGACTACTCTTGTGAGGTCTCGAGATAAGCCGTGGTTTGACAACCAGTGTCGGTTAGCTTTCGAAGCTAAACAAGCGGCTTATCGGGCATGGCGACGTTCACATGAACGCACGTTGTGGTTGACCTATGTTTATCGTAGGGTCGAGGCTAAGCGTGTGCTTGAGGAGGCACAACGTCGTCTGATGCAGCGTTCTAAGGAGTCTCTGCTGAGCATTGACCATCTGCATCGTTGGTGGGTTGAGCTAAAGGGTTCAGTGCTCGGTGCTGAACCTTCGTTGCCCCCCTTGTTGGTCCAGGTGGGGGCATGATTGCTGAGCCCTTAGCAAGAGGGGAGCCTTTGTCAGCTCACTTCGACGGGAAGCAGAGCAGAGATGTTATCGCTTTGCCTCATGGATGCCACTCTGAACCTCGCTTGACCTCTTTGGCTTTCAGATCTGGTGTAATCAGGGTGCTGCTTGAAGGCCTTGATCCGTATGGAGGTGTGGATCCGGTGGGCATGTTTCATTTGTTTTATAAGCAGTTGCCTGATATTCTTGCCCGCAAGCTTGCAGTTATCTTCCGGCGCCTGATACGATTGGGAAGTTTTCCTCGTTGTTGGCGAACTGACAATATTACTCCTATTCCCGAGAGTCCGGTGTCGACCTATGTGGCCAACTATCGACCCATCACCCTGATGCTCATTTCGTCAAACGTGTTCGAGAAGTTGATTACTGGCAAGCTTGGTCGTTTCGCTGAAGTTACGGGGTTGCTGGCCGCTGGTCAGTTTGCGTACAGAATTGGCTTGGACTGTTGTGACGCTCTCTTTTCGGAGTCACACCTTTTACAATCTGTGCTAGATTGTGGATCGAAGCACGCCTTGTCCAGTTGGACTACAAGCTGGAGTCCATTCATGTGGGTGGTAGGGTTTGTCAATCAGTCGCGATTTAGTTTCTGAGAGAACGCAGAGTGTGTCTGTTGACGGCGTTTTGAGCGCCTCAGTCGGGGTGGTATCTAGCGTCCCTCAGGGCAGTGTGCTTGGCCCGCTGTTGTTCGTTCTCTATACTAGTGACATGTTCTCTTCACTCGAAAACTCGTTGATCAAATATGCCGACGATTCCAATTTGATGGCAGTGATACCTGCTCCTCGCCTGCCTGAGGCTGTCGCTCAATCTCTGAAGTGGGATTTGTCACGCATTAGCGCATGGTGCTTGGCCTGGAATAGGAAGCTGAATGCCAGTAAGACCAAGTCGATGATTATCAGTCGGTCTCGGACACTTGCACCGCAGCATCCGTAACTGGAGATTGATGACACTTTACTTCAGGAGTTTAGTTCCTTAGAGATTCTTGGTGTTGTCTTTGATGAGAAGCTTGCATTTGAGCCGCATATTAGGAGGTTGGTGTCACGTGCTTCCACTAAGATTGGGCTCCTGCGCAAGGTGAATTCCGTGTTTGGTGATGGTCAGCTTGCCCGCAGATGTTTTTATGCGTTTTTGCTGCCTGTCTTGAAGTATTGCTCACCGGTCTGGGCTTCAGCTGCTGACACTCTATTTATACATTCCCAGTTACACAAATATACATGAACATTCAGCGAGAACATTATCACCGCTCTTCGCTTCGCTAGCGGGTGATCAATGCAATTAAAAGAATTGATTTTGATTGTGTCCTAGGCGGAGGAGAGCCGATAATTTTCATGTTTGGACTAACCATTCATATTAATTACCTCAGTGTGACTCTTGCTTTAGTGTGCTTTATTCTGAACTAGTTGTGCAGATAGGCCTAATTATCTTCTGTGTTTTCATTCCTAATGGCTGAGCCCAATTGCGTTGATCCGACAGGCGGTTGCATTGGCACATAGGGCTTTGGTTCCCGTAGGCAGGGGATGGGCCATAGGCAATGCGTCCGGTTAGCTATAGGTTCGCCTCTGGAGGATCGTGTAGGTTGCCTTAGGTGTTAGCTATGCCTTCGGAACACCTGCCTTTCGTGACCACTTTGCTGGTTCCTATTTTCAGGCTTCTACTGATGATGCTTCGTTCTGTTCTTCCTCTCTGCCTTGCAGTCCTAGTGCTTTTTTGATCTAGTGCAAGAACACTCTCGTGAATGGGCTCCGCGTGTTTGTGCTATGCGTTATTTCTTTTTTGATAGCACCTTTGTCGTGGAAGCAGAAAGTTTAGCTCTTAAATATTACAATTACAAGAGTAATAATAGTTTGTTTATGTACCGGCGGGGAATTTTCTTCTCTACGGAACGTGCTACATGCGTTACGCTAGATGATAGTTGGCCCTCGTAAAGAGCTTGGTAGTATGTGCAGATCTGCTATTTGAGTTTACTATAATAAAATTGGAGTAACGGTAATGAAATTTACTTTTTCTTGTCTTACAGGAAGATATATTTGCTAAAGCCCATTCACCGGACCTCCATTAGTAATTATCCTACATACTTGTGCGTGGCCTGCGCGAAATCAGGCCTCCATTGTCTGGCCACCGGACGCCTCATTGTTCGCATGAGCCAGCTTTGGGTTTGGGGCTCTGGGTAGCTCCTGAGTTGGAGGAAATGGCACTCTAAAGGCGGCTGAGACCTTTTTGGTTAAACGGCATCCCCGAGACGAAATGAACAGGCTGATGGCATATGAGGGTACTTCGTCATGCGCCTTCTGCTCCTCTCTTTTCCACCAGGTAGTAATCGCCTGATGCTCTTTTCCTTTCCTTTCTCTTCTTGTTCTACTTTTCGGCCAAAGCCCGTACTGGTGATTACAGGGTCTGGGGCGCGTAGATAGCTGGCCACTTTTGTATCTATCGTTACTGTCGATTTGTTTTCTCGCATAGTGCTTGGTGTTATCCTCTGTTTATGGGGAGTATTTTTTTACTTTTTTGCACGTCATATAGCCAACTGTCTGGATGTGAGCCCTGGTCTTCGTGGTTCTGGTTCTCACTCCTGCTGCATCTTGTGTGTAGCAAAACGTCCAAGCTTAGAAGCGATCAATTTCTCGGACACCTTCGACAAAATAGCCGTCAACGTATTAGGTCGGTAGTTGGTGACATGGGGCCCCACTGTACACTTGGGATGGGAGTAATAATCCCAGTACGCCGACAACGGGGAAAATTCCATAGCCGTATCAGACGCCGGAAGATCAGTCCAAGTTTAGGGTCAAGAACATCAGCAAACTGCTTATGAAACAGAGGAAACATACCCACCGGGTCCACACCTACCTAAGGATCAAGACCCGCAAACAGCAACTTTATAGTACCAGATCTGAACGCCAAAGAGGTCAAGCGCGGTTCAGGGTGACACCCATGAGGCAATGGTGACACATCTCTGCTCTGCTTCAAATCAAAGTGAGCCGACTAGAGTTCCACCCTAGCCAAGGGTTCAGCAATGATACCTCCACCGGGACCAACAAGGAATGCCAACGAAGGTTCAGCACCGAAAACTGAACTCTTAAGCTCTCTCCACCAACGATATGGATGGCCAATACACAGTAGGGGCCCCTGGAACGCTGCCTCTGACGATGTTGTGCCCTCTCATACACACCCTTAGCCTCGGCCCTACGATCCACTCATTTTTGCCACAACGTACGATCACGTGACCGCCACTAAGGTTGATAGGCCGCTTGTTTAGCTTCAAAAGCTAATCGATACTGGTAATCGAGCCACGGTTTGTCCCGAGACCTTACAAGAATAGTCCTCTTCAGGACAAACCATTCCAAACCATTGCTCCGGTAATAACATTCCAATCAGCTCCACTCTTAACGAATACCACTCTCCTGGTTTACCACATGAACAACCTGGTTCGGAAAAAAATAATAACTTTTCTTCATTTGTAAATGATGCATTTTTTGAACCTCATTCAAAATACCCAATCGGTTTTATTCCATCGGGTTAGCTTAGGTATAAGGGTGTTAAGCTATTAATTTTATATAAATATATAGGAAACATCGTTCTACAACCGAAAAAGAATCGGATTTATGGGCCCGTCCAACAAAACGGATTTCAGATTCGTAATTTACAGCAAAAAATGGATCGACAAAGAAAATATATTTTTAAACGTGAATAATAACCAATTTTATCGACATATGTATATAATAATTGAAAAGTTAGGTTACTGCCTATACAAAGTAGACAGGAGCAGTAGAACTGTATCCATTGAACTGGTGAATTTGGCCAAAGTAATACACTAAAGCAGAGCTCACACTGCTGCCAACATGTGTTCACAACAGTGTAGGCAACGCTGTTACCAACACTGTTGCGAACAGCCATGATGTTTTTGAAAACAGTGTTGACAACACCCACCTGTTCTTGAAAACAGGCTTGGGTGTTCGCGAGTCTGTTACCAACATGGGATGCAATCATTGAAACACGCACAGTCGTAACGAATGGACGCGAAGAATTTTCTCCTATTATGTGCCGCTGCAAATGCGGTTGCCACGTCGAAACGACGTCAATGACCACGCTGCTGGGTGCGCCCCTCATCTCTTAAGGAGAGTGGAATTTAGGAATCTTGTTGAAGATGTCCTTAATGAAGACCCCGAATTATTCAAAACATACATGAGGATGCAACCTGAATTTTTAGAACCACTCGTTTACCAGCTCAGCGTTCCATTCATTTCCCAGATTTTTTGCAATTTGCCGGTAAATTACCGGCCTCATTTTGAAACATTTATAGTTTTGCATGACGGGGCATATAGAGCAGGATGTTTTTCAATCTCCACACACAATTGTTCATGCCTATTCCATACGGTAACACGCCATTTTTTATCATAGGACAATGAACAATTTAATCAATTTTCCTGTAAAATGTGACAAAATAGAGTAATTATGAATATAGTACAATACTCAACGTTGTTTCTTAAATACACAAATTGTTCTAAGTATATGTAATAACAAATGAATGATGCTGAGCAATCAAAATATAAAGCCCCTTCTTCCGGTGCAAAGTTACGAATTGATCTGAAGCAATTTTCTCTCTAACACCCCAACCATTCTTCCAGCAGACAGTGTGAGTGTAGTCCGACTGGCAGTGTTTAGAACACGTGTTGCCAACAGTGTTGCCAACAGCGTTACCAACACCTCCTTCACGGATGCCGACAGCAACGGTGTTTTCGACTGTCTCGCCAACAGGTGTTGGCAACACTTTTGCGAACACGTGTTGGCAGCAGTGTGAGCCCTGCTTAACAGACGCCCGAGTCCTGGCATAGGAAGCGTAGGGGCCCCAAGGCAGTTGTCTTTGTTCCAACGTTTTACGGAATACCTGTCAGAGAGTTAGCAAGTGGAATGCTTGAGGAAACAACCATATACCCGTGAATTCGATGTTCTACGTCATTTATATAAGGTGAAGATTTGCTGCAATTTGCAGGGTGTCAAGTTGTATTCTGATGAAATCCTTTGAGCTTACAGAAGCGGTACAAATCTTATATACCGAAATTTATAGTTTTCTAAGTACCGAAAAATGCATAGCCTCGGACGACGTCAGGTGTAGATAGTACAGATCAGTAGGTACGTAGCGAACTAATAAGTTAAGCTATAAAGTAATCTTAGCGTCTTTGGCGAGCGTGATTCAAGAACTTTATACTCACTTGTCGCTGCTTGCTCAGCACCCAAAGCTAACCGAAAAATTAGCAACTGGTCATTACATTTGACCGAAAAACCGTAGATTAACCAAAACTACTCATTTCAGGCATGCGTCATCCAGATGGAACCTACTCCTACGATGATCCTGTTTGCAAAGACTTGAGAGTCAACTGCACCAAACTAGAGCAGATAGGTAAGTTACTGTTATCAGCAGCTGTGAACAAATGGTGTTACATGCAGGTGTTTGTTTGTTCCTTACATCGTCAACTTCCTCTACATATGACACAAGTAAGTTTATCTGATTGGTAATAAAAGAGTAATATTACCTACGCGGCCTTCTGTTTGATCGATTTGTCTTGAGCTTGCTAGTCATAGGCCTATGCTATACACTTTCGGCTTAAAATGCAAATAAATTGGTGTTAAATTCAAATCAATCATCTTCAAGTTCAACTAAATTAACCCTTTATCTTATATTAATCTATTCTCAATTGAAAGAAATGGATTTTGAAAAAAATATATATATATATCTAAATTTCAAATTAAAGTAACTCGTAACCTTAACTGAACTATCTAATACTTCGAATGACCGTCGTGTGTTTCTATAGAAACATATATATTATGAGCTGGAGAACAGCGAAACGCGCGTCGTGGGTATCAAAATTTCTTCAATTGCTTCTAATCGATCTACATCTATGCCATCTCAAGAAAATATATATATATATATATATATACATATAGTGATAGTAGTGTCAGGCGACACGTTAAAAAATTCCTTTAATTTTACGGGTACATCAAACTTTAAAGGCGACACGGTCATGTACCCCTTATGTAAAACGGGACTGAAATCCTCTTCCGTAGACTAAA